>PVJA010001160.1:10490-135423 GCA_004027025.1 Myocastor coypus
TTTTTTTTTTTTTTTTTTTTTTTTTTTTTTTTTTTTTTTTTTTTTTTTTTTTTTTTTTTTTTTTTTTTTTTTTTTTTTTTTTTTTTTTTTTTTTTTTTTTTTTTTTTTTTTTTTTTTTTTTTTTTTGTCTTTTTGAGACAGGGTCTCGCTGTGCAGTTGAGGCTGGCCTTGAGCTCACTTTTGTAGCCCTGGCTGGTCTCGAACTCACAGCTATCCTCCTGTCTCAGCCTCCCAAGTGCTGGGATTACAGTTGCTTTTGAATTGAAAGAAAACAAAATCAAATCAGAATCAAACTCCTTTTTTTAAACTGAGTGATGTGTGGAAGAAATAGAGCAAGAACATTTTTATTTTGGAGAAATTTTCTTTTACTACAATATTTTCTCCAGCCAAAAACCTCACACAATTTGGAAGGCCATTGTCAACTTATTATTCCAATTTTGTCATATGAAGCAGTTATCACCCCTAGCCTGTAATTTTTAGGAAGTTTACCAGAGGGACCATCTGTAGAATTTACAGTGAAATTATTAAGAGACTTCCTGAGAAACCTGGGCCCATTCATGAAGCCGGCCCACATATTTCTGACCACCTTGCTGCTCTAGACACGGCCTGCAGACCGCAGAAGAAGGGTCGTACTGGGCTGCAGAGGAGTTGCAGAACATGTGAGCTCACATTGGATCTCTTGATTTGCTATTGTGTCTTAGCCAGATCCATAGGAGACTCGCCAACACCTTGCAGTTGGAGGGTCCCTGCTTCACAGTCCCGCCTCCCAGGCCTCTCACAAAGGGAGATGCTTTGTTTAATACAAGGCCTCCCCTCTACATTTTCCGGCAAGCACTGTTATCCTTTCATTTGCCAAAACCACAACTGTGTTCTTTCAGCAGTGGGCATATAGTTCTTACAGAAGAAAGAAAGCCCGAGTCTTAATTTATTCCAGCACAGAGTTATAACAGAATCTTTCCAGGGCTGTAGAGTCTGGAGAATACCATACAAAAAATTACATCAGATCTCTTAGCAAAGACTCTGTGGACCAGTTCTAGTATTTGTCACCACAGGAAGGCTGGCAAATTTATCACATGTTTTTGTCATGCTCTTATCAAAATTACAGTAAGGGCTTCCGCTGTTTTCTTTTCTGACAGCCTGAGGCTCTGTGGTTTGGCTCACTGAGCTACGGTGCTCACTGAAACCCTTCTGGTGGCTAGGGGAAGACATGCACCCAGCCTGTTGCTTAAAACATTATCTAAAAAAAGACTTTTGTTTTATTTCTTTGAGGCACAAAGCAAAAAGGATTTTCCGAAGGTGCAGTCACCTCATAGCTGCTGTTCTACTACATCTCTGCGTTGGTATTAGCCTGAAATGCATTACAGGTTTTATTAAAAACGTATTTTCAAATGCTGCCTTGTATTCATCAGGCTCAAAAATACACTGCTCATCAATATTATTTTGCTATTTCTTTATTATATTTGAGGGAAGGTCTACAGGTTGCTCAGAGTCTCACTATTAGATAGGACTTGTAGTGATCTGCCTGCTTACAGCCTCCAGAGAGCTGGGATTACAGGTGCTGGCCACCACTCCCAATCTCAATTATCATGTCAGTGTGCCCCGGGGGCGGGGCCAGCCAGGCAGGCCGGGGATCGAACCCCAGGCCGCTGCATCTGCTTTCAGGTGCTTTAATCTGCTGGGCTGTGTGGCTATCCCCACTGCCGTATATTTTTGTCATTACTTATGCTATGAATTGGGAGCAAGATACAAGCACGGTTTCTTCCTTCTCCCTCATTATGACCCGTTCTCCTTATCCCTGCATTAAGGAATGTTCCTGGGAACCTGAATAGTTTTATGTTTGCAAAGCTGATGTATTTTGGTAGCAACTTCATGGACTGTGCTGACTGAAGGGCTCTGTGAATCTGATGGGTATTTATTATATCATCGTTCTCAGTTTTCAACTTGAGGGTGGCGAGATAAATGCTGAAAACACTTCAGTGCAGGTCTACTTAGACTTCTTCCTTCCTTTATAAGTAGTTTCTGGTAACAGAAACACAGACTAGGCGTGGGAGATAACTCAGGGCATAAGTGCCTGCCTGGCAAGTGCAAGGTCTGGGGTTCAATCCCCAGTACTTTTCTTTCTTTGTATTACTGCAGGATCTACAGGGTCTCACCATGCAGATCAGACTCATAGTGCTCTCCCTGTTTTCAGACCCCCAAGTGCTGGGATTACAGGCATGCAGCACTGTGCCCAGTCTCTGTCGCTGTCTCAGTGCACCCCAGGGGCGGGGCCCGCACAGCCCTTCAGAGATCGAACTCCAATCCCTGCGTCTGTCTAAGCAGGACATTAATCTGCTGAGGTACCTCATCAGCCTCAATCCCTGGTACTAAAACAACAAAACCAAAAGACATAACCGACGTTAAACACCCTAGAAATGTGTTCTTTTCCCATTACGCGCAAGGCTTTTCCATGTACGTGAGTGTTAAACACGCACGTGTAGTTCATTTTCTATTGCTTTTGTGACTACGTTAATATCATAAAAGAGGTTATCTACTGTTGTTGTCCTGTCAACGCTCCCCATTAGATACCAGAAATGTTCAGACATTAGCCGGGCATGGTGGCTCACGCCTGTAATCCCAGCACTCGGAAGGCTGAGGCAGGAGGATCGGTGCGAGTTCGAGACCAGCCTGGGCTACCAAAGTGAGCTCAAGGCCAGCCTGAACTGCATAGCGAGACCCTGTCTCAAAAAGACAAAAAAAAAAAAAAAAAAAAAAAAGAAATGTTCAGATATGCCTATGTCATCCTGAATGGGATCCATCTTCTAGGAAGAGCAGCAAGTCAAAGCTGCTTAAGGCAAAGGAAAAACCAACAACCTGCAACTCTGGTGTTAGTCGCGTTGCTACATGAGAAAAACAGTGGCGCCTCGTGCATCTCAGCAATTTTAAAAGTTTTTCTTCACGTGGTTCTCCTGGGTTTCCTGTGAAATGCTCGTGTCAGAAGTTCCCCTTACTGGAGGAGTTTCCTGTTCTTTCGAAAGGGAGGTGCACCGAGGAGGCAGAGCGGCTCCTGGTTCATTGAGCCTCGCCTCTGTGCCTGTTCCAGGGTCCCCTTCCGGTGTGCAGGCCAGTGTGAGTGACCTCCTCTGAGGACACGTCTGCCTGCCCTTTCCTCCTAGGGACCGCACCTTCTGGAACCCACAGGGGCTTGGGACATCCTTGGGGCCTCATATTTGGCTGTCACGTTCGAGTCTGATCTCCCTTCACTGCGGATCTCTGTGTTCCCTTGCCACTGCTTTCCTAAACCAGACAAAGGCTTTAATTGATAATTTGTGTTGCTCTCTGCTGAGGTAACACTTAAGGCTGTATCTCTAATTACCCCATAAGCTTCAAGTAATAACTTTAACCTCAGCGTGTTTTCCCGGAGTGTTTCCTAGAGCTTGCAACACTGTGCCGTAAATCTGGCTAATAAACCTCGATGGCTCTCGATGAGCCAGTGAAAGATCAACAAAAACTGCCCAGCTTTGTACAGTGCCCCGCGAGAAGCACGAGCAATTATTCCTTCAGCCTGCAATGCGTTTGTGGTATTAAAAATTGTTAGTTACATTTAAAAAAGCAAGACTGAACCTTGTGAGAATTTCAGTCTATGTCTTCAGGCATTTTGAAAAGAGTCACAAGTCAATTAGACAAGAAATCTAACCACTAGTATTCAAAAGACAGCAGTATAATTGCTCAGCCCCAAAATTGACTCTCTATGAACAATCATTTTTCCTTCATGAATCTTCTTCATTAGAGAGACTGCTTATAAATTGAATACAAACTACCTATGTATATAATTCTCAGAGAAACCTTTTGCCTCTGCTTATATTGGGCAGAAGCTAACAATTTCTTCAACAAATATGAAATAAAAACATGGGAGGAAAAAGCTGCTATAGTCTAGCTGTGAAGCTGACTTCCACAGCCTGAAGTGCTCTTCCTGTTGCGTTGGTGTACCCCTATTTCCCTCCCCCCTCCCCAGACCAGCCATATTGGTCAGTCCCCAGGTTGTGCAGGCAGGCAGGCAGGACGTGACTGGATGCTGGTCTCATTTACATCTCGTACTTGCTCTGTGACCTTGAGGAAGGTCACATGTGACCTTCTTCATATAAGCCTCAAGCCATATCCAAGATGACAGTGTCGGTAGTCTGTTATTATTTTGCTGAAAGGATTAGAAGGAAGACACACAAGAACTGCTCACGCCACTTCATTCTCATAGTTCGGGCTCAGGACAGTTGCTTCTTGCCGCCGTCATCCAAGCCTGAGTGGCAGTGTTGAGCCCCTGAGATGCACGTTTTTGTAGTCCTACCATATCTGCTTGGAAAGGTTCAGTCTGCTTTCTGTGATGCATTTATCTGTGCACATGCAAATAAACATTTAGCTGCTTTATAGTGAGCTTCGTTTCTGCAGCAGCTGTTGATTCACAACAGAGCATGGTGGAAGACAGAGAGAAGCCCACGAGTCTCTGCTCTTAGGCAGGAGCAGCCTCCCACGCCACCAGTGCCTCTCAGAAGCACACATACTTGGGGCAGGAGTAAAGGCAGTTGACACATTGTCACCTGGCCCAGAGTCTACGTTAGGGCTTACTTTTGTGTGGGTCCATTCTGTGGGTTTCGGAAAATCTTACATCACTGGGCTTTGCTGTCACTGCACCGTACAAAGTAGTTTCAGAGCTCTGTTTTAGTTGTCTCTCTTTCCTCAGGGCCTGGCCATCACCGATTCTTTTACTGTCCCCGTGATTTTGTCTGTTTCAAAACATCTAATGGTGCAAATCCTATGTGTGGAACCTCCTGGGACTGGCTTCGCTCCCTCAGGAGCGTCCATGTAAGGCCGTGCCATGTCGTTTGTAGCTTTATGGCTCATTTCTTTATTGCTGATTACTGTCTCATTATTAGAATGTCGAAGTTCATGCATCTACTTACTAAAGGACAGTTTGGCTTCAGTGTCCAAGTTTTGATTCCAATATATAACGTCACTCATATCCGAGTGCATGTACGTGTTTTATGTAGACACAAACTTTTAGCTACAGAATTCCATTACTGCTTTGTGTACTAAGAGCATGTTTAGCTTCCTAAGAAATGGTTAGAAGCCTCTCTGGCAGAGATGAGCTCCTTTAGCTCCACGCCCTTCTCAGCACGGCCACTGTCTGCATGACAGCTCTTGGCAGTTCTCAGAGATTCAGAGGAGGGTCTCATAATTGTTTCAATTTACAATCTCCTAAAGAAATTAGATGGTGTCACCCATCCTTTAAGTGCATTTACTACCTGTTTATTTTCTTTGGTGAAGTTACTGGTTTAACTTTGTTAATCCATCCTAAAAAGCTGTCATTTGTATTCTAAGCAAATTTAAAGGCCCTTGGATGCTTAGGATAATGGTCCTTGCCTCTGGTATGATTTCAGCTCATCGATAACACTGAGTCAATTCGTGTACTGGTTTGCACTGAAATATAAGTAGCTTGTTCATGTGGCCTTTGCCTTTATCTTTGACACTGGGAAAAGACCTTGAGATTTTTTCGTGTACTCTGTAGCAGCTCCCCACTTCTCCTGCAGAGAGATACTCAGTACTGCTTACTTGACCAACTGACAGATTAATGTCTAATACAGTCATTTCACTGTAATGATGTTTAAACTTGGGCCATTCTCAGGGACAGCCCAAGCCGATGGCTTCAGGCAGCACCTGAAACAAATTATTATCCTCCTCCTGCATCAATTTTCAAAACATTAAGTTGCCAGGTGTGGAGGTGCACACTTATAGTCCCAGAACTTAAAAAAGAAATTAAAATGAATTACATGAGCATCAGGAAGTCTCAAGTCACAGACCAAGAAGGACCCTAGGCTTTCTGCCTACTACTTCCAACTTGGGCTTAAGCAATCCAGGAGTAAGATGGCGATACAGTGCAGTGCTTCACAAGAGTCATTTCACAAGTCTGACGGAAAGGAAATAGGGGGGAAAAGACGATGGCACTTTTATCCTTCATAACACTGATTTTTTTTAAAAAGAAAACTCAGCTTATGGTTCTTCTCTTAAACTACCAATAGGAGAATGATAGATGTATTGTTGCATGATAATGTGTAGGACCACAACACACACTCTGTTGTCGAGACTAAGACTCGGGGAGCTGTAGTCACCTCACTCCATGGCTGAATTATATTTGGCATCATAATTATGCAGGAATAGAGATACAGAGTAGGACAAATGCTAGACAGGCTGCTCCATTTACACAGCACCTTTCATCAGTTTTCTATTGGGTGAGACTGCATATCACACGCACATACACACAGACACACACACTGCACATAAAGTTGAGAATTAGATTTGCAATTGCTTTTTAGGTTGGAAGTTGCAAATGAAGGTGTGCTTTTTTTATCATGATTTCTTTCTAAATGTGGAGGCACAGCTGCGGTTTTCTTATGTCTGGTGGTCATTGCTTTTCTCAGGGTCCTTCTTATTTCTTATATTGTACCTCAGCCTGAGCTTGACAAGGTTGAGAGACTGCTGAATTCCCCTGGCATCACCCCCAGGCTCCACAAGGCCTCCCCAAGCACAGCAAACATAGGTTTGTGAGGTTCACTACCTCAATATTATGGAGACATAATTGCATATAAATTGGAAACATGTCACGGAGGCCTACAGAAAATATGCCTATGTCCTGGCCTTGGCCACACCTACAGATTAGACCAATAATGTTTTGAACTAAGAAAGAACCATTAGTCTGTTAAAAACAAACAATACAATAAAATCCTGAGATGGCACCTGAATTCATAAAATAAACTTATTAATCTGCCTTGAAAGCCTTTTCATAATTTATTCCTGCAACATTTTTATATAGAATAAATTATGATAGCAGAGTTTAAGACAATTGATAGGATTAAGTAAGGCAGAAAATCATCTTGTCATTACTTCAGAAGAATATGGAATAGACTGATTTTTGACTAGAAAAGCTTAGGCAACGCCGAACGTTCCCGAGTCAATGGTACTCAGTTTACATGTGTTGCATTTGGTTCCAAATTTAAACCCTTCCCACATCTCATTCAACTACAGTTAAATCAGGTGTGAATTAGAGTGGAATGAGAGCCAGTGCCAACTACACTTGTGTCTTTGTTGACCTCACTTGCGCTCCTCGCTTCAGCAGCAAGAGTCCCACCTCGTTCTGTTCACCTTCCGGGCCACACAGGCACCACACTTCCGCTTCCTTGCCTGAGTCACCTGTTCCCAGCAACCATCCCATGGGCAGCATCTAGGGCAGCATCAGTTCAAATTAAAACTACTACCCCTCACAGCTGGACCCGTGCTTTCAAGCTTAGGGAGGAAAAGAAGGTCACCGGGCTCAAGAGGTGGATTCGGAAGAAGATAAACGTTAATGAACGAGATGACTGCAGTGCAACACAGAAAGACTGTGATGTTCATGGTAGGAAAAGGGCACAATGACCTGAGAAGCATCCTTAGATTAATGAATGAGAGATTAAATGAATGGAAGAGGAAAAAAATAAGACTGACCTTGGCGGCTGTAAGTGTGACCCTCGATAGACTATCACAGTTAAGAAGCTACAACTGAAGAACAGTTGCAGTGGATGAATTCATGCTTTGAATATCAACAACTCTGCTTATTAAATTATTTTTATCATCGCTTTGCAAGAACAGCTGAGGGTGGCTCACAGCGCTAAATGTACCCTACATCGAGGCTTCCTGAGACACTGCAGCCAAGGGGCTTTTGACACAATCCTAGTGGTGCCGAAATTCAGGTCTCTATCCATGTGATCGTTGATCATGACGTTTGGAAGACCTGAACTGCTAGCAAGTTACCAGTGTGTCTTCTGAAGCATCAGCCTCATCGCCTTTGGGAAACCACAACGCAAACTCTCACGTGCTCACCCACCGTAGCCACACGCTTTATTTAGTCAAGACTCCCAGACTGGTTTTACGATGATAGTCTATATTCCGGTGGATTTGATTGGAAACTTGAAATGCCACTCCAAAATGATAACCAATATCAAAACCAATTTAAAGAAAACAATGACAAAGACAAAGAAATATGAAAGAAAAAAAATTACAGATAAGGTAAGGTAGGAGAGGGATACTGGCTGTGTCCCTGAGTGCTCCTTAGATCTCTCAGCATCTGGTGGCACTCCAGAATTTTAATTAAAATTGAAAACAAGTGTGCTTTCATTTTTGTTTTCAGGGCTCCCAAAGTAGGCAGAAGTTTTTGCGGGTACTGATGTAGGCCAAGATTTATCCTCTTGCTCATTTAGCTTACTTAGCCTAATTTAACGCCCAGCGAAGAGTGTGGCTGATCTACCCAGGCCTATTCTGGGTCACAAACTGCTAAGGGTTCCAAGGCCCTGGGGTACTCCCACATGGCATCCCTAACATGAAGGGTTTTAAAACCAGAGAGGTAGCAGTGCGTCGTTGAAATACATTTCTTTCAAGCCAGACCGGTCAGGATTGGGACTTGACTAGAAGGGTGCTGCAGCTGCGTAACTTCTGAAAGGCACCTCCACCTCCTTCCTGGAAGTTCCCAACTTTCTCCTCATAGAGGTTGGGAGGCAAATAAATAGCTGCGGGGAATGGCGTGCAGGTGCAAAAAAGTGCTGGTGTGCTCACTACGTGCAGTGGCCAGGGCGTTCTTGTCTTTCTCCTTCCAAGAGATCTGCTAACAAGCTCTGTTAAGCACCTGTCTTCTCCGAGTGGAGCGCCAGAATGGGTCACACTCAAAATCTCAGGTCAGCAGGCAAGGCCCGGTCAACTCTCAACCTTGTTAGCCACGTAACTTGGGGCTAATGGTTCGTTGCGCAGGCTTTGCTTCTTTATCATTTAAAGAGGAAAAATAGCACACACCCATATTTACTATCTCTTCTAAATATGCATAAACGGACTCTGGCACACAACGAGAAGCCAAGCTGTCATCAGCCCCACCTGGCATCCGCTGCATCCACAGCTGAGACCTGATGTTCCATAACAATAAATAAACCGGATATGGTTTCCACTGGGCTAATGGTGCTTACCGCTGGCTGCTTGGGGCGCTTCTGCCTTCTCACTGTTTGTTTGTGGGTTCATTTGAGTAGGGCGTGTCTTGGCATCCAAAGGCGTCAAGTTGGACGTGACATCAGAGCATATTAATCGTACCGTGATATGTAGCACTGATGTCAGTCGAACGCAGCATAGCCTTCCTGTGTGGCCTGCTCCCCGACTGAGGCCATTACAGCTCTTCCCGGAGGCGTCTGCAGGGCCCCATGGGTGGCCGAAGGTGAGTGTCTCTGGTGAGAGGGCAGTTTAGGTCCAACCTTCTTTTTCCCTCTCCAAAAAGAGGGTGTCAATTATCCCTGGAAGAGGGAAGCAAGAAAAGCGCTGACTCAGGCTGGAAGAGCTGCAGGGGTCTTGAGAAGGCACAGAACATGGCGCGCCCACAGAAAGGAGGGGCCCGCATGGGAGCGCAGCGGGGAGGAAAGCAGAGGGAAGGGGCAGGAGTTCTTCTCTGTAGATGCCGAAGAACATGACTTACCCAGCAGGTAGCTATTCTTCAGGCTATCTTCATTTTCAGCAGCCACAGGCTACTCAAAAGGTCTCAGTCCCAGGTGAGCAGAGAGGAGACGGCCGCAGGGAACCCCGGAACCCGTGCTCTGAAGGAATTAGTCGAGAGCATTGACCCAAAGTTCAGCAGGCCCAAGGACTGTTTGGACTTACACACTTTGCCTAAATCTCTGCCTCTGGAAGCCATGGCCGTCCTGCGGGGTAAATTCACACATGACTCCATGGATTTGAATGTCTGCTGAATGCTGAAACGGATGCAGTCTTTTTCCTGTTTGAAGGGGCACCCCGTTCACTGGCGGAAGACCTCGCCTTGGCGTATGAGCCTTGGCCACTATTCATCTGCTTCTCCATGGGGAACCGAAAGGGTTATAGGTGAAAGCTTTTCTTCCCTCAGCTAATTTGTGGAAGGTACTTGAAAACCTAGTCAAGTGATTTCGAGCAGTATTTCTAAGTTGGCAGTTGTGCAGAGAACTGCTACATCTTGAGATGAAAGCGCTCTCTGGAGAAATAAGTTAACAAGACATCCCACCCCACAAGAAACTAAACGTGGTCTATTAGCTTTGAAATGTAAGCAAAGAAGGATGAATCAGTTTTTGACCTTGTAGAATTAAATGACATTTGGAAAACACCGAAAGTCCCCACTGATTATGGGAGCCTTTTTTTTATACATTGCCTTTCACAAAGCACATTAATGAGTGACACATAGGAACTAACTGTTTAGTGAATGTTAAGACGCCTACTGTGCAGGACTACATTTATGTCAACAATTTTCCATTCATTGATTGCAAAATTTGAATATAGTCATCATTTTCCAGTTATTTCATTTGTCCAAATGGCATGCTAGAGTTTTTAATGCATAACTCTACGGCCTATTTTTCTCTCCTAGTCAAATTTCCTGGATGACACCTGCATGTGCTTCTACATGATTTAATCTTAATCTCTCCACTGAGTCCATGTCCTTGCGGTTGTGTCTGCATCCATGCATAAGCACATCTGTCCTTATGGTTAAATATGTTGTCCCCTTGAAACCTGCATCTATGCCATTCCCTCTGCCTGGAAATCCATGTTCAGTACTAATTTCACTTTCAACTCCTCCAAACAGAAGCTCTGCTACGAGATTCTGCGGAATCACTCTGCGATTCCTCTCACAACACTCTGTGTCCCTCTCACGACGCCTACTCGATGCCTTCTTGACGCTGAATTCTAATAAATTATACTGAAATATATGAAGTTCAAACTTCAAAATGGCCATAGCACTGACTGGTTTGTTAACCATAGTTTATCTAGAGCGTACAGAACATCCAGAACTTAGCAGTTTGGGTGGTTGTTGTTATTGTTCTTATTTTAGAGAAGTAAATGAATAAACCATGGTGAGTACCAAACGCTATATGCTAAGGAAACTCCAAAATTTTAGCGTCCTTTATGCCAGAAAACCATGTATTTGAGGGAAACGAATGTGCCTAAGCCAAGTCAGCAGCATACATCCTAAAATACTTAGGTTGTATAAAGGATGACGCATGCTTTGCTACATGCACTGTCACTCAAATCCTTGGCGTGATGTTTGCGGCAGTATCATTGCTCTGTGATGGGGAAGGAAGGGCATCGTCGTTAGGAGCCTTGTACCAAAGGATTCTGGATTCTTTTCTGAAAACTGTTGTGCAAAACTTCCACACATACACCGCACCACACTTTTGCTGACTGTGGGAATGGTTACTACCACTCGGGGAATAAAGGACACTTGCTTGCTCCACAGAAACAGCCTCATGGTGGCCTTTCTGTGTCATATACGAGCACACATTGTCTTTTGCTCAGGGACAACGGGCAAGTAGTCCCTGACCAGAAATGAATAAGAAAGTTAAAATAAAACAGAGAAAGGAAACACAGTGCGCCTTGTCTTGGCACTCACTCCAAGTTAAGGTTCTGCTTCAGGCTGGTGAAAGCCAAGATATGTTTGTAAACATCAGCCTGCCAAGCACAATTTCACATCACCTGCTGTTGTATTTTGGTGACAAGCCACAACTCACAGCAAAAGCCTAAAAATTACCTCCCCTCCGAACTAATCTTTCCATTCCCCAGTGACCGCTGTTTTGCTTCTGTCAACTGAAGCATTAAGAATAATTCACTAATCTCTTAGTGTGTTTTCATATACTTTCTTAAGAATGCAGAGACTAATTCTGTTTTACATACAGCTTGGTTACTCGGTAACATTTACCATGCAGAGGGCCAAAATTACCAGCCAGCAATGCTTTGTCTATTTATCTGAAAAATATTGTGCCCTGAGCTATGGAAATCTCGGACATCATAAAGCCGGACTGTAATTATGGAGCCGTCTCTGTGAAGATGGTGGCTCAGGGTCACAAGTAAGGGAAAACCGCAGATCAGCCCAGGTCACTGTACACTAAGGCCACCTTCTGTGTAGAAACACCAACAGCTGGCAGAGTGGGGAGACTGCACTCTGTGGCCACATCCCTGTGCACATTAGCAACAAGCAGCACAGCGGCGCAGAAACAAAGATGCAGAAGCAGAGAAGCTGAGGCCGAGGTACCAGCCAGCCCCTGAGACACCTTTAGGGCATGTCGTTTTCCTGGACAGTGGGAGCAAAGTTCATTAAAAACATAGCCAAGAGTTCTGAAAAACAACGAGGAAAACACAACCACAGCAAAGAAAATCTATCCATGTCTGATGAGCCCCCTGCATTTTGCACGGGGAGCAGCTGGAGGCAGGGTGGTGGATCTAAGGAATCCATGCAGCCCCTTGGGCTCTAACCTGAGGCCAGAACACTAAGCTTTGTGTCCGATCCAGAAGGGTTACCTGTGAAAAAGTGCTCTGTACCAAGTCAGTGTATATGTGTTGCTCTGTTTGAATTTTGGTCTTGCATTACTCAGCGAAGAAAGCTTTAGTCATGGAATATATTTTGACACATTGATTCATGTTTAAACACTTGTGTTAGTATTTTGCAGATTATTCATGGCCTCAACATGATGATGCTAATTTGAAAGAGGCTAGGTTTTCTTTATTCCATTCAACAGCCATGATGGAGGCATATAGAGGTATGCTAGTTAAACTGAAGAGTGGCATTCTGGGAAGTATTTTGAATCCATGGCCACAGTGGAAAATTTCCTAGTAGTCATGTCATATATAAAGGATAATATTAGTGTGATTAGAGATTGCAAAATGTCAGCATCAGGACTATTAGAGCACTCCCAGCTACCCAGATCACTTATCTAGAGGGCTGATTGCTTTGGTGTTTGGCTTACCATCATGTGAGGAGAGATCATGGAAGATGACACACTATGTTCCGACTGTCACAATTCAGGGTTTGGCTGGGGAGTTAGCTCAGGAGAATAAGCGCTTGCCTGGCAAGTGCAAGGGCCTGAGTTCAATCCCTGGTTCGGGAGGAAAAAAAAAAAGCACCACCAACAAAAAAACTCGGGGTCTACCTATTAGTTTGTTGATGCTTCTTCTTACTTAAAACACCAGGCCCCCTATACTTTTTTTTTTTTTTTTTTTTTTTGGTCTTTTTGAGACAGGGTCTGGCTATGCAGTTGAGGCTGGTCCTGAGCTCACTTTTGTAGCCCAGGCTGGTCTCGAACTCGCACCAATCCTCCTGCCTCAGCCTCCCGAGTGCTGGGATTACAGGCGTGCGCCACCATGCCCGGCTCCCCCTATACTTGATACATTGGTGATTTAGGAGTAAGGAAGGACCCTTTTGCCCCTACCACCTGCCTGCCCTGGAAGGGGAGCAGGGGCTGTAATTTCTTGAGAAGGAACATACATGCTTCCCACAGGCCTCAAAGGTTGCTGATAAATCAGTGTAAGGTCACATTGCCTTTCTCCTCCCTAAACAGAATCTCTGACTGTTAAAATATAATAAAATTCTAGAGTTCATCTGTTTTGTAAATTTTAGAAAACACCTAGGGAGACTCAGAATCAGGTGAGCTTGATGTGCTTTTAAGTACTCACCTTGCAATGTCTTTTCATTCCCTTTTTTCTGCTTGATGCCTTCCCATGAACACGGCCTCTTCCTAGAACCGAGAGTACGGAGCTCATCCAATCAGGCAGCTCTGCTCGATTTCAGGATGTTTCATCTGGAGCCATGTAGTTAGCAGATGCTCTGACTTCAGCCAATCTCCACTTTTTTGAGCTTTAGCTTTTTCATTGATAAAACAGCTGCTTCAGCAGTCAGGAGTCTTAATGAGACAGTGGAGCACTGTGTAAGTCAACCATTAACTGACTTCCATCAGTCTGCTGCGAAGATAAGCAGGTTTTCAAAAGAGTAACAGTAATAGTACCGGTAGTAATGGTAGCAGGTCATAGGGGCTATGTGATTATTAAGAACACTCAGAACTTCATATTGCCTCATCAGAGCAAAATTGAGGGATAGTGCAAATGTCCTGGAACTAAATAATATAAATGGTCACAAACTTCATAAACATACCAACTCAGTGAAAAGTACACAGGAAAAAGACAAATTTCATGACGCTGTATATGAGTTACATCTCAGTTTAAATACAAAATTGAAGCTGGAGCTGTTGGCACACACCTGTTATCCCAGCACTGTGGAGACCGAGGCAGGAGGATTGCTCTGAGTCTGAGAAGAAGGCAAGAAAGCAAGGCAATTGAAGTCAGGGGTGGCGGCACATGCCTGTAATCCCAGCACTCGACAGGCTGAGGCAGGAGGATCACAGAGAATTTCTGGCCAGCCTGAACAGCACAGTGAGGCCTTGTGTCAACCAACCAATCAATCAATTTATTTTGAGGGTTGAATGTAAAGAGTTTGGGAAAATGCAAATGTGAACATAGTCTCAGGTGCTATGAAGGCTATGATAATTAATAAGCCCGTCTTTCTTTCTGAACATGCTTTCAGTGTCTGAGGACTTGAAGCAGGCCCAGAAGAACTGTGCCTAAGCCAGTGTGTGGGTGGACGGGCCCAGCCTCAGGGAGCTTTCTTAAATACTTTCCATCTCTGGAGTTGAGTGTGAGGCTCCAGGAGGATGGGACCCTCTGCCTAGCATGCCATGGATCCAAAAGAGCTCCAGCACTCCGCACAGTGGGGTGGATTCCAAAAGTTGCACTACCGTAAACTGAAACTTGATGGGCCACGGAGCTGCCCACGGGCTCTGCTGGAGACCCCGCTGCTGTGACAGCAGCTCAAAACAGCTGCGTTCTGTGGCGTAATTATCCAGAAAGAGAGAAAGCTTCCCTGGGCCAGGCCCTTCCCGTCCCTAGTCTCTGCTCGTGCCTCCTCCCATGACCTGTTCAGCAGTGCTGCCAAAGCTGCAGCGGTATTGTTCCCTTTTTGCAAGTCGCACCAGCAGAATCAGAGTCCAGAACCCACACCCATGCGCTACATGCTTGGGGAGAGTTCTCGTAAACTCTCTGACACAATAGAAACAGCAGCTCTCACCTGTGAGGTAGGCTGGGAGGGGAGAGACACCGCGCCTCGCTCAGCGCCCGTCATACATGCCAGGCTTTGCAGCCGCACAGGGAGAGGGTGCAGGCCTTCAGAGCTCTGGCCGTTGCCTGCCCTAGCGCAACTCGCTCTGCGTGTACAGCGAGAGCCTTCCCGAGAGGAGAGCCTTTGGAGCCCTGCAGCAGTGTCCCTGGCGCCTCCAGCCCCTCCTGCGCCCCTGGCACAACTGTGGACATTTCCATACATGCTTTACTGTCCCAGTTTGGTTGAGTTTCCCCGAAGCAAAGCAACAACAAACCCCACATTTATCATGTCTGTATTACCCTTGTATGGAGCACAATGTCGGGTGCATTAAATATTCCATCTTTATTCATTAGCTGAATGAATACGAAAATGCACCATTCGGAGGGAAAAGTGGAAAACGAGACAGCAGAAACTTTATGCTACTGAAGTGACTGTGGGTGTTTCTTTAGGGCGTGCTGTTCCAACTGAAAGTTGGGTTAAAACAATAAGCTGAGCCCGCTTCTTGCAATTATAGACGGTGTAGACTGACAGACAGACTCCGCCCGCAGTGGAGTCTGCAGTCCCTCGCTTTGCTGGCAGGGCAATGTCTTTGGGGTGACTTAGCTTGGATCCTGGTAGGTGGCGGCGGGTCTCCCAGTGTCTGCCCGCCATGCTGCTTCTGTGACAAGGACCACAGCCCCCAGGGTGCCACCCGGCCCGCTTCCCATGGCGTGTGCGGCTCCAGAGGAGAGAGGCATAGTGCTCAGTCTGACTGAAAGGGCAGCTGACAATGCAGCGTGGGGCCGGGGCAGCCCTTCTGTACTCGGAAATGTGCGCAGCCACCGCGCACGCTCGGAGACATCCTCTCGTTCCTTTGAAAATGAGGTGGGGTGGGGCCCTAGAGCCCGGCTCTGCGCTACGGTACACAGCAGAAACGAGCGGGCAGGACCCAAACTGGGCGCCTGCTCTGCTGTCCACCGCCAGGCTGCCCAGCCCGTCCTGTGTGGTGCTGCCCAGGAGCCTGGTAAAGAAGCAGACATCAGACACACGGGTTTAAAAAAAAAAAAAAACACTTCGTTTTCCTGGGCCTAGCTAAGCCAAACGCTCTGTATAGCTCCAGAGCATGGAGGAACAATCAATAGACTGAAATCTTACGTCACATATCTGGGTGCCGCCCTCGAGACTGACGTGTGGCCTATGGGCATTCTGTTTGATGCCCGCGAAGGAGGACTTGTCTAAATCTATGCCGTGTGGGCACCTGGCTTGAAGGACGCCCAGGGTGCTGAGAATGCCCTTGTATCACAGTCCCAGCTCAGAGAAGGTCTTCAAAGGCACCTGCCACTTCAGACAGAGTGCGATAGAGCCCGAGGCTGCAGGGCCCCGCGCTAGAATGTTCAGGTGCCTTCCCCGCGTCGCATGTCCTGACGTTTCCCTTTTTAAGTTGGTTTAATATTATAATCCTTATTCAGCGATGAGCTTTCATGGAAAAAAATCAATAATTACCTTTGTCACTATTTATTTAATGAATCCCTGGAAAGACTTCATTAAATTATAAATGCCTCATTGCTGATATTCTCGTAATAGATTTATGAAATGATGGCGGGAGCGAGGTCCTCATTTCAAGGAAAAAAAAGTGGAGCGAGATCATCGCATGTCCGGTGAAATGACTGCTGGTTTTGCTAATGTAATATTCATGAGAAGTTGCCAAGACAATCACATTTAATCCTAGAGAATAAGAATTTGAAATGAACTCTTTTAAATTGCAATTATCCATGGGCAGGAAAGTTTAGCAGGTTTTCTTGTTTATGTAATTGAAATACCTTGCTATCTTGTCACCCCGGGAGGGGTGTGTTTTGAGAATATGTAAAGTTGCTGAATAGAATCATAACTACTGACCCTGTAAGTACGCTTGAGGGTAATGTCTTGTACTTTCGACACATTTAATTTCCCCCCCGCCCTGGGAAACGGTGGCCCTCTGGCTATTATTCGTACTTATACTGCTTTTCTAGCCCTTGGTGCAATTTGAGGTGTGACAGGCAATGTCTAGTTGGGGTGGGGTCTGTCGGTTGCACCTACTGTGTTATTTGGCATTGAGTATTCTAGCAAATTCTATAAATTTTGACTATGAGACGTCACAGTCATCTGGTTGAGGCAACAGTTCAACATCTCCAAAACTCTTCAAGCTTCACCCATCCTCGTTTTTCTTAATTGTCATCTAATATGTGACAAGAAAGAAATCAGATGCTATGAAATCTGGGCGCTGCTGAACCCTAGGAAAGAAGTGCTTTGTGTTTCATGTAGCAGAAAGATTTCAGGATAACGTAAAGGAATGTATTCTAAGTTTGGGAGTTGTTTTAGGGTTGGCTTTGTGAAACTTCTATTTGCAGAACTTGTATGTTTTATTCATTAGAAGTCTGAGGATAAGAGGCACTATTGGACTTCTGGAGGGAACTTTAAGAATGTTTTTCAAGCTCTCTCCCAAAGTACAGAGCCCTTTTTTTTTTTTTTTTTTTTTTGGTACCGGAGTCTGAATTCAGGACCTTCTGCTTGCTAGGCAGGGGCTTTTGCCGCTGAGCTATCTCCCTGTGTCATGGAGGGCTTCTGTGTTAGACCCCCAACACCCTGAAGCAGCAGAGAGCGTAGGTGAAGTGTATATCCCCAAGAGGGGGCAGTGTGGCAGGAACACCGTCCTGGGATGCAGCAAGCATGCTACAATTTACACCTGCAGGATTTTTCCCCCCTTGGCCCCAGTGACTCCAGGAGCACACTCAGTCCTCCTGGGGCCACTCCTGGGTTGTAAAGAAGCTATTGCTTGTGTTTGCATAAAAGGTCACTCTTCACACTTCTCCGTAGTAACGCATTCTGTAGCCTCAGTTAAAGCCTCCCAAGTACCCTTGCGTGGGTCCCACAGGAGGCCCCACCAGCACTAGGGGGGATGTGACCATTTATTCCACTCTTTCCCTGGCTGTTGTTTCTCTCTCGTCCCTGACTTCTTTAGGGATGAGACAGGGGAAGGACCTGGCTCGGCTAGCGCTAGCCGGGCTCAGCACCAGCCTGAAGCCTCTGCGGGGAACTTTCTGGAGGCACTCATGTAGGTGTCCCAGCCATTTGCCCCTCTTTAGAATTCCCTGGCCTGAAGGTCTTTAGAGATGGGTTCACGCACCTCCCGAAGCCCTCTTTTCGGATCCCTGCCACAGCTACCAGGCAGCCTCACTGCATGCACGAGGCTTGCTGTTGTTTTATTGACCACCCAGGCTACTCCCTCACGGGCTGTCCTGAGCAGGGAACAAAGGGCTCCCTGACTCGGTGCTGGCTGGCTAATGTTGACTCCAAGGCAACACCCATGGGTTCTCAGTCCTGAGCAAGTGGTCTCTGTGCATAAATTGGCTTTGTTTTGTCCCCAGGGCCAGGCAGCCAAAATGTCCTCCCTGGACGACTTCTCAGGCATAGTCAAATCCCTGGTTGCTGATTCCTACAACCATGGTTACCCAATTCCAGAAGAACTGTCGCCTGCCCTGAGATGTTTCACTCAACAGTCATTGTCCACCTTGGTGTTATGACCAACTCTCATCCCATCACAGCTAGCTCCCCAAATCCTATGCCAGTGATCCACCACCTCCTGGTCTTTGGTCCCTTTCTGATGAACTGGGTGTGGTACCCGGAACGCATTGCTAAGTCTAGTTTATGAAATTTTGTACACTGTTTGACAAGATGGAAATGGCCATGTCTTTGACTGATGCTGTCATCATTTCTAGGTCTCAGCTAAAAGGAAAAGAGAAAAGAATGCATTTTAACATCTTGTTATAGTCACTTATTAATTTTCTTACTATCCATTATGAAATTATTTTAAGCACACAGTAATTAATACGCAGTTACTCATTTCAAAACAGTACAAGCCCCTGCAGTGATTCTGCTTCACAGGGAGAAAAAAAACCAGCAAAGAAGAGCTGGGTCTGTCCGACAGGCCCACGGCACCCACCGGGGGATCCAGCAGCCCTCGTGCCAGCCTCCTGACCTGACCGAGAGAGAGAGCAGGCTCTGGCGCCAGATTCCTTGGGCTTGAATCACAGCTTTTCTTTATCTGTGCGACCAAAGCCACATTACCTGACCTCCCTGCCTCTGGGACTTCATGTGTAATATGGAGATCGAGTAGTGACCCCTTTGGGGACGGGCAGAGGAATACCGTGGTGTTCTCAGGCTCATGAGAGAGCGTGTGCCATAGGCCTGTCTGCTTGCTAGAAGCTCAGGGTGAGCACTGATTTCAAGGGTTGCCTGGAGTTGGCCTACTGTTTCTCTTAGAATTTTCCCCCACTGCCTTTCCCATTATCCTGATTTGTTAATACGTGGAATTGTAAGACATTTCTTTTTCTTTTCTTTTTCTTTTTCTCTCTCTCTCTCTCTTTCTTTCTTTCTTTTCTTTTTTTTAGAATGGTTCAGATGATAAACAAGAAATTTCTTTTTTTTTTTGTATTTTTTCTTGTTTTAGAACTTTTGTTTGTTTGTTTATTTTATTTATTTTTATGGCTGGCTCAGCCTGCCTTGAGGGCAGGGCTGGTGCAGCATATGGTGCCGGGGATCGAACTGTGGTCCCTGCAGCCGCCCAAGCTTTCCTAAGCAGGTGCTTTAGATCACTGAGCCATCCTGCCGGGCCCAAGAAATTTCTAATAAAAATGGAAATTTGTCTATGGAGCTATGGAGACTTTTTATTTTTAATCATTTCTACCTCAGATCTGTGAACATGCCTTATTTTCTCATTTTAGCAGAGTTCCTATTTGCTCACTTTCAATAAATTATGAAATGTATATATATATATATATATATATATATATATTCCACTGGAAATCTTAACAATCTCATTTAAGAGAGCTGTTAAACTGTCTTGCTTCAACAAATATATCCATAGAGTCACAGTAGGAATCTAATATTTTACAGTCACATCAGCCATCAAACTGAAAACAAATAAAAAAATAAACAAAAGAACTTCTTACAAGAAAGGTAGGTGGCCAATGAGAGCAACAGGGTAACAGGAGAAAACTGCTGGGGTATGTGTCCAAGAGGACAATGAGTGACATTTTGAACACTAACCTTCAACTAATGCAGCGCTATAGGACACTATCTTTGTAAGACCGTTCCCTGTGAGCAGATGCCAGCCTCTTGCTGCCGAGTCCAGTGAGAACCCAGAAAAGGGCTAAGACGGTGTCGTCCCGTGCTTCTGGCTTCTAATCTAGTGATTTGAAATTCCTACAGGCGTGGATGGGATGCATGTCCTTTAAACTCCTCCTCCCCCTTGTCACTTGTCCCCAAGCGGATGGATGAAGGGTGAGCTGCAGGCAGGGGTGGGCCGTGCACTCCGACAAGGGTCTGCAGCACAGGCATTCTGTGCCACCGATTAGGGCAGATACACATGCTCTCAGAGATCCGCTTGGCTTCTGCAAGAGTGGTTGGTCATTCTGTTAGAGAACCCTGCATCCTGGAGGCAGAGGAGGCAAGCACATAGTTTTGTTGTCCTGTTACACACCGACATTATACTTATTGTATCATTACAATCACCTCCTAATCTCCATCCAGAAAACTGCCTTTTTTTTTTTTTTTTTTTGGTACAGGGTCTCACTATGCAGCTCAGACTCATAGCAGTCACCCAGTTCTCAGCCTCTCCAGCTCTGGGATTAGAGGCATGTGCTACCATGTGTAGTCTCTGTGTCCATCTCAGTGCACCCTGAGAACAGGCCTGGAGCGGCATGGCATGCGGGGACCAAGGATCGAATCCTAGGCCCTGAGCTTGCCAAAGCAGGTGCTTAGTGCCCTGAGCTATTGCACCAGCCCTTAGACAAGTTCTTTCTAGCATGATTATGCGACATTTTCAGGACGACCTCTTTGTGGCTTCTTGTGAAATTTACATGAACACCTGGAGAGCTCGGTTGGTGGCAAAAAAGTTGTTCATAGGATGTAACATGGAAATTCCAAAACGTTACCAATGTTCTGAAAGGCCATGGCCCTCTCCATGTAAATGTCCTGGAGTGGCCCACGTGGCTATGTCCTTGGCCATCAGGAGGTGGAGATCCCCCCCGCCAGGCCTGAGGTGTCTTTGGCAACATGGCTGTATCTCCAGCATAGCACCTTCGTGACCTCTATCTATGGGCTCATGCCTTCTTTTAGTTTCCATTTCTGTTGATTAATTTTTATAGCTAGAGCTTCATTGGTCTGGCCTCCCCGTGGCCTTGGCCTTCTGCTTGTTTGTCATCGTGATAGGATGCTGTAGCTCTTAGCTGAGAGGAGTTAATTTTAGAGCATGATAGCTTAGCTTCACTGCAGCTTTGACAGAATCTAAAAACAAGAGAACTAAACTTCAGTTCTAATGCATCTCTGTTGACTCATGCCACCCTGACCAAGTCATTTTGGCTCCTTACGTCACCATTCTATCCTCTAGAAAGTAAGGAAATTCACTAAGTTTCAGGCTGGTAGACCTGGATGGCTTTGGGAATAATGACGTAGCAACTACATTCATTAAGGCTTATCTCCACGCCCTGCTGCTGTTCCCATGATTCCTGGCTCTGTGCGCGCATTTGTCAGCTCCCTCCAAGGAGGCTTCCTGCTTTGATTTCAGCAGTTCTTAAAAGGAGAGACTGCAAGTGTCATTTTTCTTGTGAAGTGTGGAGAATGGATTAGAGAGCCGTGCTGAAGGACATGAAAGGGTGTCCTCTCCTGCACACAGCTGTGCACCTTCTCTCTGGCCACCTCCGGGGAAAAGGCAGCTCTGTTCCCTTTAAAGTGTGTCTTTTGAGGTGTCTATTATCCATGAGAGAGTCTTTTATTGACTCAGATGTGAGGGATCTTGCTTTTCCTACTCAGGGCTTTTCAGAAGTGAAATGAGAGGAAAGCAGCTGTTTTCAGTGGGAGTTCCTGAGCAATGCTTTCTGTGTAATGCTCATTAAACACTTGTTTAATACAACTTCCCTTTCCCCCTTCTCTTCCAGCACCAAGGAAAAATTGGAGTTAAATTTAATGTTGGAACAGATGACATCGCCATTGAAGAGTCCAATGCAATCGTTAATGATGGGAAATACCATGTAGTGCGTTTCACAAGGAGCGGTGGCAATGCCACGCTACAGGTGGACAGCTGGCCAGTGATCGAGCGCTACCCAGCAGGTAAGGGTGGGAGTTTGTATCTGGGCAAGATTTTATGAACAGCAAACTGGAAAACAAAGCACTGTTTTGCGTCCGCCTCACCAAATTGTGGTTTTTCTGAGAAACCATCAAGTACATTTTTGGACTTTAGAGTCATGTGAATGTAATGTTGTCCTGAACTGTTCTTACTGCCATGTACAAATGGCATTTTATAGACGAGCTTGAAGGCACACCATAGCGTTTGCAAAATGCAGGACATCTGTGAAAGCCAAAAAATGCACACATAAAAGGCATACCACGTGAATGCTCTTCTTACTGGATCCTTGCATTGGAACGAAGGAAAGGCTTTGTCAAAAGTAACAAAGTTAAAGCTGAAAGCGGAAGGAAGGAATATATAATACACTCTTCTAAGGAGACCAGCTAAGGCTGTGGTCACCCTTGGGTGGCAGGCAGCACAGAGCTCCCACTCTGGCAAGGTGAGCACTGAGCAGCAGAGAGGTGCAGAGGTCCTCGGGAAGCTCTGATGCTTGAGAGCACAGGCACTTGCAGGGACAGTAGTGTCAGAAGCCAGCAGTGACCAGACCGTGTATGCTCAGAGTTCTCATTTCCCCTCCACCCAACCGTGGAGTTTCACAAGGCTCTGCGAGGCCAGGGCCACTCGTTTCACATCTGCAGAATGAGGGCCGTGCCACCCTCAGTGATGTCAAATTCATCATGTTTTTTGTTAATGAGCTTTGCGGTCCCGTTACTGAAACGGGGGTGGTAGATTAGAAATTTATATATTTATATATCCCTTTAGAACTGTTTCTTTTCTTAGAGGACATAGTACCATAAAGCGATGAGTGCACTGAATAACTGTCCACCTTCCACAGTGCTGGCTCCCCACTGTGGAATGCAATAGCAGTGAGATTTCCCTGCAGCTCCTGTGATTTCTATCGCTTTGTATCTTCCACTCCAGTTCCAAAGTCCTCTGTGACACAAGTACTCTGTATATATTAGCTGAATTAAATGCAATAAAACTGCACTATGCCCAAATTCAAAAGCAGAGGAATTAATAATTTGCCCTGTTACACTCTTAGTGTAGAATATGCACTTAGTCAACACTTGCCAAGCTGGTATCCGGAAATTAGCATGATTTTGCAAGCATGTGGATGCAGGACTTCTGGCACCAACTCTACAAAGACGGGGGAAAGGCAGAGCTGAAAGGAAAGTCACTTAAATACTCAGGCGCCATTACTCGGCCCCTGCTAATCATGGCCATCGCATTCCCTGAGACTTGAGTATAAATGTACTTCTAAGAGTTAACAACTATCACTTCAGTGAAATTGTAGAAAAGTAACTTTTCTAAAATATGCATTCATACATCTGAGCCTGCTGAGAGCAAGTCACTGCTCTGATGCCATGAAAGACAAAGGTGCGTGAGGTGTGGGCTTTGTCCCCAGTGTCATCAGCCGTGGAGAGCAGACTGAAGGCGCCAGCTGGCATTCATGTTACTGTTGCTGATGACAGCAACCCCTACAGGGCTGCCCTGATTTCAACAGGCAATTCTTTATTATTATTATTATCATTATTATTATTATTATTACTTTTCATAAGAAATAACAATGCAATAGTTTTTTTTTTGTTTTTTTTTTTTTTTTTTTTTTTTTTTTTTTTTTTTTTTTTTTTTTTTTTTTTTTTTTTTTTTTTTTTTTTTTTTTTTTTTTTTTTTTTTTTTTTTTTTTTTTTTTTTTTTTTTTTTTTTTTTTTTTTTTGTCTTTTTGAGACAGGGTCTCGCTATGCAGTTCAGGCTGCCTTCAGCTCACTTTTGTGAGCTCAGCACAGGATGGTCTCGAACTCGCACTGATCCTCCTGCCTCAGCCTCCCGAGTGCTGGGATTACAGGCGTGAGCCACCACACCTGGCCGCAATAGTTTCAAAACACGTTAGTAGTACATTCTCAATAATTGATGCAATGCATGTTGTTGTCCTTGTAGTAGAGCACAGGATGCAGACATGATAATTTTTCTAATTATTATTCATACAAAAATTTCTTCTCATTGAACTAAGAGAAAGTAGTTTTATACATAGTCCAATATTTCATAATCACAGTGGGTTATTGGTACAACTGACAATGTTGGAAGCTGTCGATTTAAGCCTTTTACAGCTCACCATCCAAATCTAGCTGTACCTTTTATGCCTCGTGGCTAAACTTTTCTGCTGGATGGTTAAGGGCAAGTTAAAGCAAGACCTGTATAACAGAACATGTAGTTTTTGTATCTCCCAAGGTCAGTCAAATGCTCTCAGGATTTACCTTGAAACCATGTACAGTGCTTGGCAGAACTTTCATCAGTGTCAGCCATGTGGATGAGTCATGGCCATTGCTTGACCAGTTTGCTCTCTGTGAAAGGGCATGAGAATGTTTCTCTCTAGGTGACTCTCCTTAGGCACCTTATCTATTGTCAATCAACAGGCAATTCTTTCAAATATCTTATTTAAAGTAGTTGCTTTGTTCAGTAGCTTGCCAGCACTTCTCAAGTCATTATCTTCAAGAGCTCTGTTCCAGAGGTTCTGAATGGATACCACCAGGGAACTGGGAAAGACAAGCTCACATCAAGCAAAGATTTCTGGGGCAAACTAAGCTTAAAGATAGAAATAGTTGGATCTCGTTTGAATAACATGCATAATACATCTCTAAGTGAGAAATGCAGTGTTAGTTTGGACCCATACACCACTCAAATATAGTTTACCAAGGTATCTCTGCCTTTTTGTAAATATTTCATGGTTTTAAAATTCCCTGTGACTCACTATTCTGCTATAACTTATGGGATTGATAAGGTAGCATTGCACATACCAGATAACATCCACTGGGTAGCACTGTCTCCAGAAGTCATGCTCCAGTGATGGCAGGCTGATGTTCTGTGAGAGTACTGGTGCTGGGACCAGGCAATATCATTTGAAGAAGTATTTCTACTTTTATAGGTTAATATTTTAGTACATGCAATTTCTCACTGACCGACTCAATTGAAAAAGAAATATGATCTAAAATATATTTAAATATTCAAAGTGGACAGTATCATAACTATGGAGTTAACCTTTAGAAATAGTTATTTTAGCTCCAAATTTTAATGTGTAGTCAAAGATTCGACAGTGCCCTGACACCAAAGAGTATTTAGGCAATATTAATGAATCCAGACTGAGAAAAGCTGTGGTTATTTTGAAGGATATCAGCAAGGAAGAAAAATAAAGTCTGCCAGCCAGAAAATAATGGCATGTATGAAAAATTTCAATATATCCGTATAAAAAGTTGCCGATCACCATGTGAAGAATTCAGGGGCATCAGCGCCATTGCTGCCCAGTTTTTCTTCATCGACTACACTGCAGCACTTCAGATCCGTGCTGAGGCAGGAAAAGCCACACAAATGGCAGACTTCACCTTCTCTCACAGTTTCATCTGCATCAGTGTCACAAATGTTGAACATAAATTTTAAACGGTGTCATCTAGACTGAAGATTTTAAAATAAAACTGTCTTCAGTGCTGTATAAGTTCAAGAGCAAAGTCAAGTACATGTCTTTTATACCAGCTTGTGCTCAGGCTACCTTTATTTTTAAGTTGGGAGGAGTTGTTATTTATTAGAAAAGCAGCAGGACTAATGCTTTTACCACCAAATCCTATAATCAGAGAAGCAGGAACCAAAAGACTTTATTTGGTGCCTTTTAAAGTGCTTGTACTGCAAAATATAGGTAATAAGGGTTGAAATGAGTAATTAAGTATAGCACTTAACCTTCTATTATAGGGCTCTGTGGTAAGTGCTTTTCTATGAAGCAATTCATCTGGTAGTGGCACTGTACCTTAAATGAAAAACACCTAGAGCACTGGCCAGTCGTATTACCTATAATTGTCTGGAAGGTTTTCATAAAGAAACTAATTAGTAGAGGTAGATTTTATGCACTTTTGG
Source organism: Myocastor coypus (assembly GCA_004027025.1). Lineage (NCBI taxonomy): Eukaryota > Metazoa > Chordata > Mammalia > Rodentia > Myocastoridae > Myocastor > Myocastor coypus. The sequence continues at coordinate 36,509 of PVJA010001160.1, forward strand.
CGAATATGAAATATCCTTAGAATTCACTACTTCACAGTTCAGAATAAATATTGAATTTTTTGAACAGCACCCTTTGTGTCTATTAGGTGCTATGCATGGAGCAGAGCAAAGAAGCGGTGTTTGTTCTCAAAAGTGTTCAGAGCTGAGAAGCCGTTCCTGGGCACACAATCAGGGAAAGCTCCAGAATATGATGCACCATTAATAGCTCAATTTTTCCCTAATTACCTCTGTGAAGCTAAATTTTCTGCGTCAACAAAGATAGACCTATTCCCGTAGCATTAATCCCCCAAGACTAATACCATATTGCTTCCCCAACTCAAGGTTATGCTAAAAGCATGGCATTTGCCTCACAGGATGCCCCTTGGAATTCACTGGTCTACTGTGGTCTCCTCCCGAGTATCTTTCAAAGCCAAACCATCATTTTATTGCCCAATATGGTTAATATTTAAGGCATATCTACTACTAAAAACAAAAAAGTAGGGCTAGTGTCTATTTCCACAGATACTTTTTAAATGCTCAAGATTAAAAAAGGTGATATGTAGGAAGTACAGGAGTTACGATGCATATCGCTAAGGAGATACCTGAGAGAAACAAGAACAACGGAAACACACAACAGCATCTAAGGAACTCCAACTTAGAGTGTGCAGCATAGTAGGACCAGAAAAAATACTGACTTTAATTTGAGTCTTTGCGAGCATGCATTCATTAAGGCAGAATTAGCAGCAAGATGCACTGACAGAAAATAGTTAAGGAACTCTTGATAGCTTCTAGGGTGTGAGAAAACAGAGAGGGTACATCCAGGTGACGGTGAAAGGCCCACTGAACAGCGACACCCCTGGTTTTTACTTTGTTTCTCTCCCTCTTCTCTGTCCCTTTATCCTTCGTGACACTACCAAGTTTCTGTGTCTCACTAGAAGATGTTGGGCTGGAGAGATAGCTCAGCAGACTCAGCACCTGCTTAGGCAAGGGCAGGGGCTGAGGTTGGATTCCTGGCACCGTATGCCATGCTGACCCCACCGCCAGGCACACTGAGCCAGTGACCAAGTCCAGGAGTGGTGGCCCAGGCCTCTAATCCCAGCACTGGGGAGGCTGAAAACAGGAGGATCGCCAGAGTCTGAGCTTCATAGTGAGACCCTGTTCCAATTAAAAAAAAAAAAAAAAGAAGAAGTGACATGTACAAAGAACTAGAAGTCCATGGTAGGAACACAGAGAAATCAAAGCCATGGCTCTGGATGGCTAACCAGTGTGTCCTTTTGAGAGACAAGAGGAATTAAAGAATTCTATCCAGGTCAATGCACTTCAGAATGGACAATTGCTATATAGAGTTTCATTACTATTAGAGATTAAAGAAGGAAAGAATTGGTGGTCTGGAGTCATGTGACAGGGAATTTGAAAGAAAGCAGGAGGCCAGGGAAGAATTTATAGTGATGCTGTAAATGCTTTTTGCATGACTCCAATTTGGCTCGACGTATTAGCTCTAAATCTTAATTATTCTCATCACTAATACATTTCAGAGTTCAGGAAACTCAGACTGATTATAACCCTTTTAATTCTACACATTTAGGCTGCATTAATTGATTCATTTATTTTCATATCAACTCATTAATAATATATTGTCCATTTAAGCATTCTTTTTATTTAGAGTTTTCTATTTTGGTACTGCAGCATTGATTGATTTTATGATTTGGGTTTTTAAAATTTAGCCTAATTTTTATTATATGTGATATAGTAAAGAACATCTTTTATTTTTACAACTGCAATTTGAAAGGTGGAAAGAACTTCTTCATTTATCAGGCAGTAGAACCTGGGAGTGATTTGTGGAGCTGCCGTGCTGGCTAGCGGCCAGGTCAGCCCTGCACTGGAGACCTGATCTCTACATCCCGGGCGCCTTCCTTTACAGCACAGAGGAGGAGGCTGTAAAGGACACATCAGGGAGGAACCTCTCAACAGTGCCGTGGGCTTTCCGTTCTAAATTTAGGTCATGCAAATTTCTGTTGAACACCCAAATCTACCTTATGAGTTTTAAATGAAAACACATGAAATACAAATAGTTTTCTTGCACAAATATAGTTGTTTTATACTCACTAAATTTTTAATCAATAATACTAATAAGTACTAATTTCTTTTTACTTGAGAAACTTAATTAGCAAATTAAGTAACTTGCTATAGACTTTTGATTAGAATTAGAGCGTTAGATCTTTATACATTATTTCAAAACTACATAGAAACCTCCCTTGTGCTCTAATTAACTGTATAAATAAGGAAATGTTTGACTAAATTTCATTTCCTTGCTATAAAGGCACAGTAATAAATCTGTAATTTATTGAAGCAACTGATAAACCATTCAGAAGATTAAAACATTCTTTAAATGAATTGCCAGATTCAGGTAGAGTGCAACAGAAAAAAAAATAACAGTAAGTGCTTGACAAGTAGCAGATACTTAAATAATGGGATTATTTCTGTATTCCTCATTAAAATTTTATTAACCATGTATTGTTCTTTGCTGTTTCTTTTCTAACAAGATATACTCACGCCGATAGTAGACATTTATTTCAATCCATAGAAGCCTGGCTTCTTGTGGCATACTTAAATGTTTGCTAATCTGAATTTTCAAAGTAAATTTCGTTATACAGTGGGAAATCCCAGGTACAAAAGCGGCTACAACTCTTGTGTCTTCTGTGTTATCCTCCTTGTGTCATAGGGCTCCACTGTGCTGGACTTCGGGTCTGTGGAGCAGTAATTAAATAATACTTCTACCTGAGGTTCTCTGCTTAGCTTCAGAGAAACTGCACCCAAGGGAAGGGAAAGGAGGGGTACCTCGTCAGGCTTCTGTTCTCAGGCTCCCCACTTGTTGGACACCCCAAAAGGCCTGGTTCTTTGTCCATTCTGGAATATCTTCCTTTTGCTGTGAGGCAAGTTAGGACTCTTAAGACCATCTCTCATTTAAGAAAAGAAAAAAACTCCTTTAATGATTGATGGGCTTGGAGCTCATTTGGACTAGCAAGCAGGAGTCATGTCGAGATTATTCATCCTGGGACAAAAAAAAAAGCAGACAAGCAGGAGGCCGACCGGTCCTACCTTTGAAATCGAAGTCTCGTCATGGGCTGTTTGTTCACATTTTAATTTCACTTTGCTATGAATTCATGGGAATAGTTTTTATGTGCCCTCCTCTAAAACTTGTCAGTGAGATCTCTCTGTAACTTCGATGGATCAGTCGTAGGCTGCAGGCTCTCTGTCAGTACTCTGCCTCTGAACAGCTGGGCCGGATTCTTATTGGGCCAAGTTAACTACTGCTTTTAAGAAAGGACAAGTCAGACATCTCAGCTACACAACACCATCCAAAACCAAGGGGCCAACAAATAACCCAGTTCCCCTGTATATGTGAAGCTACACTTAACTCCATCCCAGTGAAATGATGAAGTGTATTTAGAAGCATTCAGTGTACAGAGATTTGTTCCATCTTGTATTTCCCATGAGCCTTTCCTGGGCAAATCAGTTCTTACTTAGCAACAACAAATAGATATTTTTGATCATGGCTATATTCAAGGAATTTTCCTAAGTAACAATTGTGTTATTATCTCCAGCTCGCTTATGGCCACTTCTAGCGTACACGTGATTTAGTGATTTAAATTCATAGCCTAATGTAGAGATGCACAGATCCCACTCCTGAAGAGCAGTCACCTTAAAAAGAGAATAGAATTACCATGATTTTGCATACCATTAGCTAAAGTAACTGATTAGGATTGAGTTAAAAGGATAATTAAGTTAGTGTATCCATCTACTGGTTAGGAATAAAGAACTGATCCTGTCAGACATAAGCAACTGCCACCACAAGTAGGAAATTCGGCTTTTAGAAAATGAAGTGGAAAGCAGTTGAAGAACAGCTGAAGATTAAAGGCCAGGGGAATTACACTTTTAATAAAATTAGAGTTTCAGGAACTTCAAATGCCTTTTCCAAGCACTGTGTTTGGTGTTACTAACAAGATGTCATGTTGTGTAACTGTCCTTTTATAGCCCAATTATTATCCAGAAGCATCTCTCATGCATCTTGTAGTTTATAATTACCTGAGTTTAATGGAGGCTAAGTTGCATTCCCAGTACAACCTCAGGCCTTCTCAGTTGTCTATCAAATACTTTGACCCAGATCTTCTCAAGAGCTTTTTATAAAATTGCCCAGGAATATTTGTGTATTTTTACGGCTAGCATGCATACTTTTGTGTCTGGGTAAGCAATTTCAAAACTCTTGTGTTTGATGTTTCTCCCCCCTCGCCCTTTAATATCATGTGAACACCGGCGAGAACCCAGCCTGTGCTCAGAGGCTACGGTACTTTTCTTTGTGATCTACTGATTTTTAGTCATATGAGTTTGACATAAGTAGGCATTAAGTGTCACTTTACTTCAGGAGACAGTGACGGTGTAGTTCAGTGGTAGCACAGGAAAAGCCTTCAAATTTGGTTTCCTGGCTTCAAGGATCTATGTCGAATATAAACATTACATAGGTTAATTCTTTTCAGTTTTAGACGTTCTCTGATGAATTTTTCTTAAATTCCTTTGAGTTTCTGCCTCTGTGTTACTCTAATCAAGTAGGATATCCCATCTTTGGAAAACAGAATACACATATATTTGCACTTCTACGTTAAATTACGCATATATTTTGTAAGGGGCGTGGCTCACCATGCTTAGGTTCATTTATCCAAGAATCAAAAATCTATTCTAGCCTGGTGTGGTAGCATGTGCCTGTAATCCCAGCGCTCAGGAAGCCGAGACAAGAGGATTGTGGGGAGTTAGGGCCAGCCTAAACTATCTAAGGAGACCCTAGCTCAAGAACAACCATACATCTTTGTTCTGTGTAATCTTTTAGCCAGTTAATATTTTGGAAGAAGAAAATGAAATCTCATTCCAGTGAAAGATAGCTTCTCTTAATTAACCTTCAAATAGCCACTTCCTCATCCTGACTGAGCCCTTCTTGGTGCAGCCTTTACTAGATTAGATAATTTAATACCATAAGATCAAGTTTCATACTCTTGGTATAGAAAACAGCTGTTTTCTCAGATATGATAGGCATGCCACTGTTTTTCTGATAAGTGTATCGTGAGTACTGAGAAAAGCTTCAGCAAAGGGAAACACTGACTCTAAGTACCTCTTGACGTGGAACCTTTAGAAATGTACTTGGCTGCTTCAGGGTTGTTGATGACCTCAACACAAACCCATAGGCTCACCCAATCAGGACAAACCCACATCGAGGGGCCTTCTAGACAGTGACTCCTCAGCGTTCCTTATGGATGTCAAGTACGTGAATGACAGAGAAAGCCCTGCGAAGCAGCTCAGGAGAAGCTGTGACAGCTTAATGCACTGTGTGAACTGGGTTCAACCCTGGAGCAGAAGCGCATTAATTAGAAACAGGTACAGCTTCACGTTTTCTGAACTTTGTGCTATAGCTGGTTACCAATATTGTCATTTTTTTGTATGAAGAATTTCCCAGTAGTTAGTTAAATTATTAACAAGGTGGACAAAGGATACAAGGGGCTTGTTACTTTTCCTTTGCATCTTTTTGATGAACAATCCTTTAAAATAAAAGTTTTAAGGGGGATTTCCACCTACAGATACCTTTGACTCCGTTTTCTATATATTATCATATCATTCTATTACAAAATCATTTTTAAAATAAAACATCTTGCCTTTATGGAACTGGCAGATCACACTGAAAAAAAAATACATATGTACTCCTGTGTTCGTTTGGTTATCATACAATATCTTTAGGTCGGCCATGGAGGTGCAAGTCTGTGATCCCTGCACTTGGGAGGCTGTGACAGGGGCATTGTGGTGAGTTTGTAGCCTGGGCTACATAGTGAGTTTAAGGCCAGTCTGAACTGCATAGTGAGAGCCTGTCTCAAGAAAACAAAAGTGGGCCGTGAAAATAGCCCAGTACAATAAAAACTTAACTGGCAAGCTCAGAATCCTGGGTTCAATCCGCAGTACCGGAAAAAAAAAAAAAAAAAAAAAAAACTTATTCCTAAGCAACATAAACTTAATTTCTATACCAACCAATCAATGTCACCCAACCTAGTACACTATTATAGTTAGTGCTTAACCAAGACAGACAGGGATGATGCAGGTGGACACCTGAAGTCCGAACCTTCGGAATAGGCTATATGTTAAAATTTAAGCTATGATGATGAACTCTGTGTGTCAGATTTCACCTCAGGGGTGGCTTTGTTCTCAAAGGCAGACTTTCACCGCAGACATTTTGAAGCCTGTTTTGTTTTTGTACTTAAGCATTTATCCTATGCAGTCAAAAACCTGGCTGCATGAAAAGGCAGCCAGCTCCCTCGTCCCTGGAAAAAGAGACTGACTTCCTGTGTTAGGATTTACTGAACGTGTCACCTTAGGCCTATTATCTATATTGGCAGCCTGAATATTTAAAATGCCCATTGAGAATCCGAAAGAGAATATACCTAACACCAGTCTGTCTGGATATTACCATATGCATCTACAATGATGTATTTTAGCTGGATTTATGAGATATAAAACTAGACAGAATAGAAGAACATTTAGCTTCATTTTTGGAGATAGTGTCAACTAATTGATAACGTGCCATAATAATTTTCCAGGGTCACCTTCGCTGCAGCATTTTAAAAGTCCATGTGGAGTCCTCGGTCCTCTCATTTCTTATTTTTATTGCTGAGGTTGGCAGAGGACCTGGATGGGGGCATATTTTATGCAGAGACACAAAACAAAGCCTTTTCAAATGCAAAGGTTTGCTTTGGCGGAAAGAGGAACAGAATGGTCACAATAATTTTTGGAAACAAACCTGGGGATAATTAGGTGAGGCCTACAGTTGATGGAAGTGGAGTTCACATTGAAAAGCCCATCAGGTGGACTCAATAAAGCAAGTTCCTGTTGCACTAGCGTGGGTGGGAGGAGGAAGTGGAGCCCAACTGGATCGCAGGCGTTCACAGCGCCCTTGCCCTCCTGCCCATGCTGGGATCGAGGAAGGAGCACAGCGACTCAGATGTGTGCTTGATGGCCAACACTGTGTTTTGGGCTGTGCTGATGATTTTATGTGCTTTACTGCACTAACACAAGCTAATGGCAAGGCGATAAATGGTGTTTCTTTTTATGAATGAGTAAACACACGGCAGAGTGTTTCCCAATGCCCTGCTCTGCTAGTTTGTTCTGTACGACGCCTCAGTTTTGGTTGTGCTGAGGTCTGAATGCTGAGAAAGTTTGCATGGGTTCTTATATTCAGCTCTCTGAGGGCCATTCAGGGTCTCTGGGAATCTGTAGGACTCTTACCTTCCTGTTCCCTCTGCTGGTTATTCTTTGTCTACTTTTACAGAGAATATCCTTTTAGTTTGGGCTCTACTTTTGGACCTGGTTACTGCTCCAGGAAATATTCATTTATGCCAAAGGCTCATCCTCAGTCAGATGCCACAGACGCAGACATGGTGCAAGATTAAAGGCAGGATGGATACAGGGGAGGATGAGGCTGAAGACTTGGTCGGACGCCTGGGCTCACGTCCTGGTTCACTTATTTCACGTACAACCTGATATGGGGTCAGCTCCAGTGGCCCCGTCAGATGACGTCCACCATGTCAGCCCTCTGTCCGTAGCTCTGACCTGTGTGATGCCAGTTAGAGTTCACCACAGGTCCAAGAACATTAAATGGAAACTTTAAGAAGAAGCAATCCATGAGTCCTAACGCTGCTGCATTCTGAGCTTTCGATGGCGTCCCTCACCATCTGGCTCGTCCTACCCCGTCTCCTGGCCGCACACATTTGCTGCTCACTTGCTAGAGGCTTGGCAGCTGTCCAGATGCTCAGGCTCCTGCGATGCAGACCTAGTGACTGTGTGACAGTGGCTTTTGTTCTTAAGGGTGGCACTAAAGGGCAAGGCTCATGGTATTGGCAACTTCATTGTAATGTATTATTAAATTTGTTTGATTTTGTTATTACCTTTTATTACTACTACTACTACGATGACGATTATTAATTAATGCATCTGGTTGTTAGAAGGTCTCACAGTGCAGCTTGGACTCATAGTGATCCTCCTGTTTTCAGCCCCCCAGCGCTGGGATTATAGGCCTGTACCACTACACCCAGTCTCTGGTCAGCGCAGCCCGCCCTGGGGGCAGAGCTGGCTTGGCATGTAGTGCCACGGATTGAACTGCAGCCCCCATGTTTGCTTAAGCTTGTCTGAGCAGGTGTTTTCATCCACTGAGCTATCTCACTATCCCTAGCTTTAATTATTAATCTCTTACTGCGTCTACAACTTTTATCATAAGCACATACACATAGAAGAATGTGTCATGCACATAGAGCTGAGTAGTGCCATGGCTTTGTCCATCCAGAAGGAGATGGTTTCTTAAATGTATTTGGTGCAGGGTCTCGCTAGGCAGCTCCGACTCGTAGGGATCCTCCTGTGCCAGCCTCCGCAGTGTGCCAGCTTGGCAGGCCTGACAAGATATGTGGTGCTGGAGATGAAATACATGCCCCTGTGCTTGCCAGGCTTAGACTGCTGAGCTTTCTCCCCAGCTCTGCACTAGGAGACGTGCTCTGAGGATAAGTCCTGTGTTTCTGGAGGGAGACAAATTTATCTTCTTCAGGGAGGCAGACTCAGTTTCACGTACATGGTGTTAAATCCCCAGATTTCTCCTCAGGACTCTAGCAGACATGTACCCATGGCCAACCCACCTGGGCCAGAATGACAGGGATGCATCACTAGGAAAAGCCTGGTATAGACTCAGTGTTTGGTACAGAAGCTGTATTCTGTAAAAACTCACAGAAAGGAGCAGTAGGAGGCAATCAGTCCGGATGTGCTGGGTGTTGGAGTGGCATTTGGATTTTAATAACTTAGTACCGGAGAGACCTAGAAGCCGGTAGACAGTGTGGTCTCAGTTACCAGGCTTGGGTGCTGTGCTGGCTCCCACAAAGGCCATGACTAGGTTCTGAGCTCTGGCTGGGTGTGGATGGCCCTGTGGGTGGCACTCACACATATGATGTCCCTGATAAGGAAGAGACCTTGTTCCTCTTAAGCAGTCATCTTGGCCCGCCCACCAAGGCTCTTCCCTAGGCTGCCATCACCCTGTACATTCCCTTTTTCTGATTCCCATACTGGCACTCAATAGTTAGCAGAGCATGAAAGTTATATTTGAATAGAAAGTAAAGAAGCAATAGTTGCTCGTACTTCACCGAGTCCTACACAAGTTGGGTAGGTTGGAATACGGTCGCCTTGCTGTGAGACGCCAGGCCTACTGGTAGAACTAAGAGCAACTGCTTCTCTTTTACCTGAAGAAACTGGAATTATCCTGTTATTACATTAAGGGGCTGAATTCAATTCTTCTTCAGGTGGCAAAGCCAATGGTATTAATTAGAGACTCCTAGCAGAACTTTGAAATAACAATCGTAATCGGACTTGGAATGTTTACTTTCTGCACTTAATATTTTAATGTATCAGTGTACCTTTAGTAATGCATAAAACTTACATTTTGTTTTAATTTTGTTGACCCTAGTGTCATGCATTTTAGATTCTGCTTACATTTTGCTTTAAGATACTTTTCGGAAATATTCATTCCACCGTGAATTAGAAAGTGCTAAGAAAAGATGCAGCACCTAGAAGGGAAACAAGAACTTGAGAAGTACGTAGTGTTCCCTAAGAGCCCACGGTGGACCCACAAGTTAGCCCGACTGATTTCTTTCCCACAATAAGGTCTGCGTGGTGCCTGGAAGTCAAAAGCATCAGGTTCTCCTAATCCTTCCTTGAGGATGCATGAGAATCTGCTTCCTAGCCCTCTTCTCAATGTACTAGACCTGGTGAGGAATGAAGGGAAGGAGGAAAACCCTGCCGTTCGTGTCCTATACTGGAGTTTGAGGTAAAACTTGAAAGGTGAGCTGGAGCAGTAAGGCATTGTGGGAAACACCAGATTTCCTGCACTAAGTGTACGTGTAGAACTAACAGTTGTGACAAAGATGGGAGAGGCACGGCACCTCTCAGCCAGAGATAAGTAGCCCTCGTCCTGTCCAGAAAGGGAAGAGGGGTGTGCACGACGGGGCCAAACAGGACTAATGGTTAAGATGCATCGCGGTCAAAGGCGAGTCATCCTGAGTCCTCATCCAAATGCTCCCGCTGGCTTCCCGCACACTCTGCAAGCAGCTGCGCGTCCATAGCTGTGCTGCTGTGGCTCCATGTTGATTCCCGGTGTTTTCTTTGCGTGGCATGTTGATCCTGGGCAAGAGCCAGATGTCTCTGGATGCCAGCTCAGTGAATAACAAGGTGGACAAGGACCGCCACGCCATTTCCACGAGCCTACACTTCCCCTGCTTGCCAGGCCACGGCAGCACTCCCGGTACCTTTTATATGGCTGGTAAAAGAAACTCAGCAAGAGTTCGAGACCTCCACTGCGAAGTGGCAACAAGGATGGGATCTGTGTGTTTAAAGGGTGGACAGTATTTTGAGGATGATTAACAGCATTTATGGCTTACTCCATGATCAATTTTTAACTGAAACATTGACTGTATTTTCCAATCACCTCTGTGTATTGACTCACATACTCACTTGTATCAGGAGGGAAAATGATCCCCAGAGCAGATTAAATATGGATTATCAGATAGCATCAAAATGTTCTTGCTCTCAGAGAGAAGGTGGCTCTGATACCTCTGTGTGCAGCAACTCTAGTAATGCAGTCTGAGTGCTCTAAGTCGCGTCTATACCAGGCAGACAGGTTTTCTTTGAAAGGATCAAGACAGTGCTGTGTCTGATCCCACAGGACAGCACGCAGCTTTCCAGTTCAATTCCTCGGAGCTGCAGAAGAGCGGAGCTGTTTCTCAGTGTGCGACAAGGTGAAGTCCACAGACTAACTGGCTAACAATGAGATGGCTACGTCTTGTGTTGTCTTCCCCCTGCTGTATGGCAGTACATTCTCGGTAGGGCTGGGGACAGAGCTTAGTGGTGTAAACACCTGTCTGGCAAGCGCAAGGTCACAAGTTTCATCCCAGGTGCTGCATAGAGAGATAAAATGCAAATTCTTGGTGAACAGAAATGCTAAGTAGAGATCAGTTCATTTCTTCCAGCATGTACATGCCCAATCTCAACTTCTTTCTGACTCCACCATGCACCCTCTTGAGTTCCTACTTTGTGTTATCAAGACCATGTGTCATCAGGAAACTGGGTTTGATGGCAAACTTTATTTTATTTTATGTTATTATGCATTTAGCACAGGGTCTACAGGGTTTTGCTACACAGACTGGGCCCATAATGATTCTCCTTGTTCAGCCTCCCAAGTGCTGGGATTATAGGCACATGCCACCTGGCCCAGCCTCAGCGCACCCTGAGAGTGGGGCCGGCAGCCAGTGGTAAACTTTAGCTTCTATCCATTCTTTCCTCAGAGATTCCCCATGTTTACCATCTTCTATCAGTGCTACTATTACTTTGGCAACCAGTAACGTCTGTTTTCACAATTAAAACTCTTTCTCAGTTACCAGCTGTAAATTATATCGATTCTCCTCCATCTTCATTACCTTAATCCACTTGGTGTAAAGCCAAGACAGACCCATTCCTGGGGCTGCTCTTAGGTCTCTTCCGGCCTTTCAGTTGTTCAGGGACTCAGCAACATGCACCTGAGGACCAGCAGAATGTGTAAAGAGGTAGAGAGCTGCATTGTAGTGTGTTAAATTCTCTTAGGTCTAGTATTTTACATTCTGAAATATTATACTTCAGATTTTAATAGCTTTGTACAGCCTGTTTAATCATTTTGTGTAGTTCACATATAAACATTTTTTTTAAGAATCAGATTTCCCTGATTTATATTTTTAAGCATTGTTTAAGCAAAAGAAACTTTGGAGGGCTGGCCTGATAGCTCAGCAGACTAAAGTGCCTGCTTAGGCAGAGCACAGTGGCCAGGCTTCAATCCCTGGCCTTGCTGTACCAGCCCCACCTGTGAGGCAAGCTGAGAGGGTGATTGAAACTGGGCATGGTAGTGTGAGCCGATAGTTGTAGCCCTTGGGAAGCTGAAAACAGGAGAATTATTGTGAGTCCGATCTTCGTAGTGAGACCCTGTGCACCCTACAGACCATGTCCTAAATACAGAAAAAGAATAAAAATAAATAAAAGGGAAACTTAGGATTATGTGGGGTTTTTTAAAAAACTGTACTTCTCATTTTCACTTTAGTATTGGGAACTGCACTGTTAACTGGATTGAATGCAGAGAACTTTGCTGTTAACTGTACCTGAAAACCTTTAACTTGATACAAATTATATATGGTGATGAAAGGTAATTAGAACATTTCATTGTTTAGTCAAACCAAAATAAGAAGGCCCATTGTATTTGCTCTTAAGTTTATGGTGAGGTTCCTTCCATATTTTATGCCTGCTTTAAAAAGTGAAATAATGTGAACAAGAGTAGTTATGTGAAGTAATGTGCTTCAGCTGCCAATAAGCTTTCAGTGCCCTTCAGGTTGCCTTCTAATTCTGTAAAGGTCAAGAGAGCCAGGTTATCAAGTGAGTCATCCTGCTCTGTGGGGACTAGACTGCATTCTGCGTGAAGTCTCTTCATTTTTTACGGTGTGTGACTGTGCACACTGCAAGAAACAGTTGCAGCCACCCTATGCCTCTGCCAGGAGCTGATCCTGGGTGCTCTACAGGCCTTATACTTTGTTCTTGAAAGTAACTTCCTGTGTCCTCCCCGTAATGCAAATATGATAAGACTAGGAAAACTTCAGCAGTGCATCTGTGGGCACCCTCCTGGGGTGTGAGCCTAGGACTTTCTGCTTCCATGAAACTACATAGAATTGCCTATCTCCTTCCGGAAATCTTATGGGTCTCCTATTTTAAGTATTTTTAAGTGGAGTACTAGTTAAAGGAGCAATAGCATACTTCTCTGAGTTTTTTTTTTTTTTCTAGTAGGAAATATGACGTCTAGTGCCATGTGTACTATAATTTTTATCTATATTATGTGACAATGCAAAATGTTTAAAAACCTATCTATTATCAGTAATATGCTTTGCTATGACTTCTTACCTTAGTTATCAAATGAGTATGTATGTGTTAACCTTATGTTTTGATTCCAAAAACTTGACACATAAAGCACCTGTGGTAGCATATGCCAGTAATATTTGCCACTGCCAAGACCCTATCCACACTTCAGTCTTTCTAAGTTTTTCTGATATGACACATTTCTAGTGTTTTTAGAAGAAGAATAACAAAAATAATCCACAATTACTGCATAAGCTTCTTTTGGCACGAACTTCATGCAATAACAAGATATTCCAATACATATCTCTTCCATCATGATTGACCATGTTTCTTGATTGAAACATCATGTATTTAGAAGAACTTACCTGTGGTCTATTTCTTATCAGAATACTCCAAGGCTCCTTCACCATAAAATTAGAAGCAATGACTCCCACATTTCCTACCCAAACGAGAATCTGGGCCTATAACTATTAATAGCAGAGAGTTACGGTGTCGCGTTTAACTGACTCCACATCTACCTGTCACTGTTGAGTTGCTTTCATGTTTTCCAATGTGTCGAGAAGAGCTGTGATCCCCACTGTGGCTACTATTTTCATTAGCAAGAAGTAGTATCCAGGGAGGAACAGAAGACAGAAAGAGCAAGTGCACTTTGGGAGGAAACTGACAGGAAAAGCTCGGCCCGGGAAGGACCCCAGAGAGGGCGCTGAGCATGCCAGTCGTGTCAGCCCAAGGGACAATGCAGGAGCTGTGGCCTCTTGACGCACTCAAGAAATCATTCCGGAATGTCCATGGACGATTGCCATTGACCGGACTTGGGATGGAGACACAGCGATGGACCAAAGAGGCAAAGTTCCTGCTCCCACGTCCTCTGTAGTCACTGCAGTGAACCCAGGGCTGCAGCTGACTGTCTAGCTAAAGGACAGGGCCCAGGACAGAATAGCCTGAAGTGGAAGTCTGCAGCTTAACTTGAGGGTGACCCAGCAATCCCAGCACACCTTGGACCGTGACAGGGGAAGTGGCGCTGAGGAGACCCTGGTGTTGAGTGAAGACCAGCTTCTCCTACAGCTTCTCCTACATACCAAGAACATCAGGAACAGGCAGAAGGGGCCTGTCTGTTTTCTTCTCCGGAGCATTTTCCCTCATAAAATGAAGCCAAGATGTATTTTGGTTCTGTCTAGTATCACAGAAAACATAAGGGAACTTAATATGGCTCCATAGACATGCGGCTCAGTGAGTTTTTGTTTCTGCCCCAACTGAGGGGTCGGTCATCCATTTGTGAGGTCCACATCCCTGCCCTCTCCCCCAGAGGCTGTCTCTCCTAGGGCACCTTCCTCATGGAATTACTTGACCAAGCTGGGCATGGAATTTGTATCCTTCCTTAGTGATAAGAACCGGAGGAAAAAATTCAGCAGACTTAGGTAGTGATGCAGGTTTTAGTAGAGCATTAATATTCAAATGTGGAAGTGTTCTGTTTCATGTTTTTGCTTCTTTCCCAAGCCCTCCTACAACTAATTATGATCACTTGAGGACTTTTTGTTTGTGTTTAAAAATTCCTCATGCAAGTCTTAAAAATAGAAATCAGGATGAATAAATATAGGCTATTTTCAGTACTGCAAATTTGTTTTTATAGTTTTTGAGGTGAGCACAATAAGCCTTTTTAGATTCCACAGTAGTTAGGAAATTGAAAAAAATAAGTGTTTATTTGTAAGAGAATGTCTCCATATTAATCATGAGTGTATTCAGAAATGTGTTTTATGCAGAAAAGATTTTTTATTTTATTTTGCACTGAAGCTTACTACATAAATAAGAAAACTAACACTACGGCAACATTTTAATGGTACTGTAGTCTTGTATAGTAATGAAAACACAAGCAACCACAAAGTAAATAAAATTACGGTCATATAACTTTTATAGCTGAAGAACTTTCATTTATTCGTAAGGAAGCTTACTTAGATTTTTTTGTAAAAATTTTTCTGTATATATAATGGGACTACATATAATCAGACTATGCATTCAATTCATTGTGTATGTGTGTGTGTGTGTGTGTGTGTGTGTGTGTGTGTGTGTGTGTGTGTGAGTGTATTTTAAGGAAGGGTCTACAGGTGTTCAGGTTCTCACTACTAGATCAGACTCATAGTGATTTGCCTGTTTACAGCCTCCCAAGAAGTGGGATTACAGGTGCGTGCCACCACCCCCAGTCTCAATTGCCATCCCGGGGCACTCCGGAGGCGAGGCAGCCCAGTAGGCCTGGGGACTGAACCCTGGCCCCTGTGCCTGTGTGCAGCTCCTCTGAGCTATTTGACTGGAACTCTACGTATTCAATTCTGAGGTCATTTTAATTGTCTTATAAGTTCTAAGTAATGCAGATTGACAGAGTAGATTTTGTAACTTTGCCAATGACTATAATTGTGGTTCATATGATTATGATCACAGCAAAATCAGAAAGGAAAAATGCATTTCAAAAATTAAAACTGGGCTGGCAAAATAGTTGAGTGGGCTAAAGGTTCAGCTTAGGCAAGCTTAGGCAAGTGCAGGGGCTGCAGTTCAATCCCTGGCACCACAGGCCTCGCCAGCGATGCCACCAGGGCAGGCTGAGCCTGTCAGAGTCCAGGCATAGCGGTGCACACCTGTAGCCTCAGTGCTGGGGAGGCTGAAAGAGGAGGATCTCTGTGAGTCGAAGCAGTGTGGTGAGACCCTGTGCTGAATACATGCAATCTATAAATGAGTCTAACATTAATAATTTAAATGGATACCATACTGATATCACCATCAAATTTTATTAAAATGCAAATCTAAGAGAACTCCATTTCTAGATAATTTTAGCAACTAGTAGCAAAACGCTCTCCATAGTTCAATACCAAAGATCTAAGGAAGCCAAGGCGCCATCTTCAAATATATGGACATTGTCTCTGTCTCGTTCAGCTAGGGCTCCCATAGCGAGATACCACAGTTCAGCGGTTTACACAACTGAAATCTGTTTTGTTCCTCACACTCTGGAGGTGACTGTCCCACACTTGGGGGTCAGGTCCAGTTCTCTGGATGCATTTCCTTGATTCACACATGGCCTGTATGTTCAAACAGCTTCACCTTGGTGTGCACACTCACTTGGTGTTTCCATGTGTGTCCAAACTTCCTCTTCTCAGAAGAACAACAGAAGCCTTTGATGAGGGCCCACTTGAGAGGCTTCACTTACACTGTATCACCTCCTTCCAAGTGCCACCGCTTCCAAATACCGTGCCCTTCTGAGGTCCTGGCCACCTAAATCTTTACCACAACCCAGTCTGTAACAGATTATATGTATTTGATGGGTTCTTGTGATAAAGAAGTCCATGTTTTTTTTTATTTTAACTGAAGTCCAAAAGAGACTTTCGAACTCAGGGAAAGGTTTTGATGAAGTATTCACTAGGTGACAGTTGTTACGGTCTCATTAGCTTGCCCTGGCAGGTCTCATGCAATCAAACCATACATGAGCTGCGCTGAAGCAAGACACAGGAGCGTGTGTGAGTGGATGGACTCTAACTGCCCCTGCTAGCCCAGGTTCAGGTCACCTTTTTGGGGCCCATTTGTGGCTTTGCTCTTCTGACCCCTGTGTTTTCACTTAGGGTTTCCCTGCACACAGAAGTGCACTTTCCAGGAAATCCTGAGGAGAGCAGAGACATTCTGTTTTCTCCTGAGAGGTGTGATGAGCTAGTCCTGCAGCCTGCTGTGGTCCCCACTCAGTCCGGGAGGTACAGCAGACCCCTGGCTCCGTGTCGGCCTGTGGCTGACTTGATTGGAAAGGAGCTCTCATTAGGAAATATCCCCCGAAGGCCAATTCCCACGACCACAGGTGTTGGCGAGACCCATGTCGAGGTTTACTTTAATAACTTGGAATCAAAGAAGTTTGCAAAGTCTCGCCCTTGATTTGCAGTCCTCACATTCCTGCTTCCTCCTTCCACTGTAATCTTTTCAGTGTTAAAAACTTTAAGTGGAAAGGAGATAAAGCTCTTTTCTGTTCTAGTATTATCAGCCCCCTCCCCATCCTAACCACTTGTTATAAACCTGAGATTTCCTGCGTTATAATTCATACCTGCCTCTGTCCTCTTGAACTGGCTGCCATTTCTGAGCCATGCTTCAGAGGGTGGGGAGGAAAAATGTGGCGAGATGTCTGGGTGCCAGGAGGTGTGCCCGTATGTAGGGCAGAAAGAAGACAGAAGACAAGCTGGCGACATCAGGCAGATCAGCAGCGATGTCATGGTTTAACTCTAAAAGCCTCTACAATGACAATGGAACGTCTTCATAAAATTGTCAAAGCACCATACATTTTCAAAAGGAAAAGAAAGGAAGGATGCGGAGGGGAGGGCAAGGAGGGAAGAGAGAGACCGACAGAGACAGAGACAGAGGCAGAGGTAGACAATATGCCAATTAGAAGATTGCACCTTTAATAGATATTTGCCAGGTTAACCATATTTATGATATGTTGGGGCCTCTTTTTTTCTGTTTTTAATGGCTCCAATATGAATTTCCATAGGCAACATGTCTTCACAAGAGGACCTCCAGCTTCTCTTTAGGAGCACACAACCCACAGCCTGAGAGAGACCACAGGCGTTAGTCTGGGAGCTGCGTGGAGGGCCTTTAGCCCGCCAGCCTCACTTGGCGGTCAGCAGGCTCCACTGCATGGCCTGTGTCCGGTCCTCCCCAACTTGTTTCGGGGGGGCAGCAGGCACGATTCAGCCTTCCCTGTATCTCAGAAGCAGGCACTCTGGTATCAGGAGCAGCTCGGGCCACCCTGACATTGTCAGGGGACAGGGGGGATGTCCTGAATTTGCTTTTCCCCCAGAACAGGAGTCCCTGGCCGTTTCCTCTTCTGTGACTTCCATCCGTTCATGGCCTCCTTTCAGCTGTCCCCTTAGGCTCCTTTCAGCGTCCAGCAGCTCTTCCACCGCTGAGAAAGAGGCTGCCACGGCCTGAGAGGAAAGCAATGACGATACGCAGGACACTCCCTACAGTAAGGCTGGCTCCCTGGGCCTTATTCACTCCAAAGAAGGACTACAGGTGGATTTTCTGTTCCTCTTCACACTGACTGTAACTATGTTCCTGTTAATAGTGAGCGAAAAGTATTCCTGTGAGCCGTACGTCCCTTGGCAGGTCGTATGTGGAGCTGCACCACAGAGTGCACATTGATGCAGCCACGATGTAATGGTGAACATTGACTGAGGCTTTACTTTGTGCCATGTGCTTTGCCAGGAGGTTTGCCTAGGTGATGCCAGTTATTCTTACACCTATTTCAAACATGGGAAAACTGAAGTGGAGGACATCATGTCCCTGACCCAGTGTCACACAGCTAGGACACAGAGAAGTGAGGTCTGGAGCCCAGCACCTTGTCTATGCAGGATTATCTTTCTACAGTGAATCTGATCACATGTACACTTTCTTAAAAAAAAAAAAATTAATTGCTAACTAAGAAAACTTCTCACTGAGGGAAAGTCGCTTTAGAAAATTGGATGTAAATCAATAGGGATCAATGCGTTTACAAATATTTCTTTTCTTTCATAAGTTTTGCATTTTAAAAATCAAAGGGAGCCAGCAGAGGTCCCACAGTTACAACACAGCCTGTCCTTTGCCCTTGTATTTAATCTTGAGAAATTTCTGAACAATGGACACACACCATCTCTGTAACTGAATACTTTTTTTGCATGCTAATCACAAAGGAGAGAAAGGGACTGAAGTCCCCCCAAAATGCCACCAGAATGCTACATGCATTGGATTCGTTTTTTCTTCCCTGGAGAGTAAGGGCTTTTCTCAGTTGGCTGTGCACTGCCGCACCGGACTGCAAAGGAGACGTTCACTGATTTCCTCTGCTGGAGACCTTAAGTATTAAGAATGGATTAGCACTCCAGTCTGGGGGCGAGTGCGAGGCATTCCTGCTACCCCACATCATTTTGTGACCTTCCAAAATTAAGAAGTGCCAAAAGTACCTGAGAAGGCATGTGTGAGTTTTTCTTGGGGTGGACAAGCTTAAATGTTATGGCATTATGATTTAGAAAGTGCTGAAGAGCCTTCTCTCTGGGTAAATGGCAAAATGCCACTTGTAGGGTCACGTCGGACCGCTCTCACATCTCATTTAAAAAACCCTCACTGGGAGTGATGTCTGGCAGTTGCAGTGTTTCTGTAGCTGTTAAACAGTTGTCACCTTAAATGCTCCACACCGTAGGACAAAGGGACTCTTTAGTATGCATGATGACAGAGGATGGCCTTCAATTTATCCGAGGAGGTTTCGTGTCGGCTTATCTCCTTCTCCCCGTTGCTTTTCATTTCTCGCTGCTGGGTTGTGATATGATAGCCCTGTCTCTTTGCACTGAGTACCCAACAGCACATAAAAGCACAGGGAAAAAAGGAGAAATCACTGTTCATTTCACCCAGGCAGCAGCCAGAGCCTCCATGCAGAAGACTGCCTTTCTCTGGAATTAACCTAATGGAACAACAGCCAGGATAAAATTTTAATGTCAGCAGCTACCAGGAACAACGCTTCCATAAACCTTTGTATTTTTACTGGATGTTGCAATGTAGGTCTCTATAAAAGAGCAACAGGGGCTGGTGAGATAGCGCAGTGCACGACAGCACCGGCTTAGGCAAGATTAAGCAAATGTAGGAACCATAGTTTGATTCTGGGCACCACATGCCATACCCGCCCTGCCCCGAGGGCAGGCTGAGCCGGTGACCTAGCGCAGGTGCATGGCTATATTTCCAGCACTGCTGAAAACAGGAGGATCACTAGGAGTCCGAGCTGCATAGGGAGACCCTGCTACAATCAAATGCAGTGTAAAAAAAAAAAAAAAAAAAGAGGGCCAGGAGAGGAGAAATTTCTCAAGCCAGTTTGACAGGAGCTAACCCCATCATTACCTGTGCAAAGCACCACAGAGCTCTGCAGTAGCCAGCCTGCGTGCTTCTGTGGCCAGCATCGCCCAGGAAGAGGCAGTTTAAATGGGCACGGAGGCCACCAACTCCTGGAAGGAACTGGGAGTCACCAGCGAGGCTCACATTTCGGTCGCCTTTGGAGCACTATGCTCTCTGGCTGCGTGAGTTCCCTGAGCTCACCCCAGGGCCCTTGGCCTTGCCACTGCTCTAAGATGCTGTGTTTAATGTATGGAGACTACGCACGCATGCACTTCAAGGCAGCAGTGGGAGAAACCCTGGAATGTGGGTCAGCGCAGGATTGGTGGTACAGCGTTACAGTTAATGAAAAGCTCTCCGGTACCTCCCCAGTGCTAACAGATTTTTGCTTTTAAATAGTGCCTTCAAATTCTTTCCAATTGGGATTATACATCACTTAGTGATCTTAATGTCATATGTACTGAATTTTCATGGCTTGTGGCCTGTTAGTTGTTATTCATATTTGTAATTATTTTGAGATCATTATTGGAAAGCATATTTACTTAAGAAACAGACATAGGGGTGAATGATATTATACAGCTACAGTGAATTATGAGTTGCCAACATTTTGAAATTAATATTCACATGACAACACATTTTGATTCAATGATTTTCCAATTAAGCTTCGTTTGCATCTGACCTGGCAGAGTCCTCTGTGTTGAATCACAGCTTCCTTGCCTTGATCAACTGTCTGCTCTGCATTCTGTGGCCACTACAGGACCCACAGTGATGGGCTGTCTGCTGTCTTAAGCTCTCACTTCCAGTGCCGATTTTGCTTTCCCCATTGACT
Source organism: Myocastor coypus (assembly GCA_004027025.1). Classification (NCBI taxonomy): domain Eukaryota; kingdom Metazoa; phylum Chordata; class Mammalia; order Rodentia; family Myocastoridae; genus Myocastor; species Myocastor coypus. The sequence continues at coordinate 57,180 of PVJA010001160.1, forward strand.
TCTGGCGCACACACCCTTCACAAGCAGCGCCCCGTAGCAGTGCCGACGTCTGCCTGGGGCAGCCCTTTCAGCGTACGTGGTGTTTATGTCTGAGCCTCCTTGAGAGTGATCACTTTCTTCACCTCTATCTAAACTGCCCTAAAGGAGCAGAGGTTTACTTTAGAACCAAAGAAGGAAGAAGACGAAGTCTCCGTGGAGCATGGCTTGTGTCACGGGAAGGCCGATGCGAACGCACCACAAGCCGATGCAAGGATGGGGGCCCAGGCTTCCTGGAGAGGGAGAGAGGAAAGCAGGCAGGGGATGAGCTGGGAGAAGAAGGGAAGTGGTGGGCGCCCCAGGAAAAAGAGCTGTAGTGTGCGGCGCCCTCTCCCAGGACCACGAAGCGCAGGGGCCTCCCGACTCACGGTAGACCCGTTCTTGTCTTTCCAACTTCTATGGAGAGGGTCACACAAAAGACAAACCAGTGAACTTAACATGTTACCATAGGAATGCCAGAGCACTGTACATCTGCCGTGGCTATGCAAAGCAGAATGTTGTTATAAGAAGTAAAAATTAAAATTCTGCTCCAGGCTGGGTTCTCAACTGTCATAGTTCTTTGATCATTGTGCCATCTTAATTTATAAAATGGCAGTGATGACAGTCGCATCCTTAGGATCTTCAGAGCTTTGGGGAAGGCTCCTGATTATTTATGCCTCCCAGGGCAATCCCACCCCAGATTCTGGATGCTTTGTAGACAAGATTTGCACCTTTTGCACTATATAGGAGCAGGCTCTGAGCAACGATGTTAGACCTTTGGGGTGGGGCTGCGACGGGGCGACCACGATAACTGTCCCACAGCCCGCTTTGGATGCTGATATAGCTGCCTTCAGCCTGCTCCTCCATCGTGAGTTCTTCTTGATACCTTTCTGCCTTTCTGTCTCTCTCTGTCTCTCTCTGTCTCTGTCTCTCTGTCTCTGCCTCTCTCTCTGTCTCTGTTTCTGTCTCTGTCTCTGCCTGTCTCTCTCTCTCTCTTTCTCTCTCCCCTTAGGACAGGTTCTACATGGTCTCACCGCATATATCGGGCTCCTAGCGATCTTCCTGTTTTTAGCCACCCAAGCGCAGTGATTACAGGCACACGCCACCATGCCCCATCTCAAGTGCCATCTCAGTGCACACCAGGGGAGGGGCCAGCATGGCACACAGGGATCCAGCACTGGTTACTGCATCTGCCTAAGCTGGTGCATTAATCTGCGGAGCCATTTGGCTGGCACTCTGTCTTGCATCTTTAAAGGAAAATGTAGCTATGGCCTCGGGCCCAGACCAAAGTTAAGAGAGATATTTCTGAAGAAGTAGCACACAGAACTAAACAGAAGAGCCACTTATTTTTCTGTGTCTCATTATCCTGCGTATTTTATAATTCCCTTGCCTACTCCCCACTTCCCACCAAAAAGCTGAGTTTTCTAACAAATGGGAAACTCACCCAAGTGGCTGAGCCCCAGAGGCCCCCTGTGCTCAAATTATAAATACTCTCAGGTCCATAACTTCCAGTATCTCATTCTGAAAGTTCTATATTTCTTCATTTTTGCCTTATTCAAAGAAAGGAAATGTTCCTCATACACCATTGATGTGCTTGTTGATTGGCATTGGAAGGAAGGGCCCTCGGAGAGTCTCCCTGACAGGTTATTTTAAAGACGTCATTAGGAATAGTAGACTAGGAAAGCACATTCTTGTCAGTCTTATGTATGTCTGAAGGTTCATTGTGTGCATGACTGCCTCTTTCACATGTCATTCATTAGACAACTGAAACACTTTCAGAAATTCCCCTGGCCAAATCACTAACTGTCAGCTCTGTAAACTTTAAGTAGTATTAACTGTATACAGAGAGCTCACCTGAACTTGTAAAGGCTTGACCTACATTTAAAACTTAAGCATAAAACATTTTAAGAGACTCACATTCCCTGTTTCTGATTCCAATATCAAAATCATATTGTAAGAAGATAACCAAGTCCATATTATATGACACTAAGGACCTTAGTGCTTCATGGCAGTATTTTCCCCCCATTCCGTTTTGGTGATGCAGGGGTCGAATTCAGGGCCTTGTGCATGCTAGCCAAACGCTCAGCCTCTGAGACACACTCCCAACACTGCTTTATTAATCATTAACAAGCACTGCCTTATTATGATGAAGTAAAGACTTCCATAGGGTTAGCTTGCACTTAGAAATTGCTCACCAACCAGGTATGATATGCCCACTTTTGAGTTTCCTACAAGGCATGGGAGAGTGACCAGGATCGATGTAAATCCTGCCCTTAAGGAAACTATAGTGCGTAATCAATTGTGTGAACTTATTTCTTTATGAATATAGCTGATCCTACAGAGCACTGTAAGAATGCCTAGTGGTAGGATCTTGAATAATTTCGTGGATGGGTAGGGTATGGGGGAACGCTTCCTTGAGAAACATAAACTAAGGTTTAGAGGTAAAGCGAGTTAGCAAAGTGTCTATGTGGGGTGTGTGTGTGTGTGTGTGTGTGTGTGTGTGTGTGTGTGTGAGCACACACACACACACACACTGGAATTTCAGAGAGATGTTGAGGAATCTGATACGAAGGATGAAAAATATTTTGAAGTAATGTATTCAGTGGTTTGGATTATGTAAAGGAATTGCAAAATATATGGCAGGTGGAGTTCAAGAGTTTCAAGTGAGTGCTCGGAATTGAACTGGGAACATCAGTGGGTGCCATGGGAGCATGCACATTTGTTGTACACCATCGTTATCTGGCAGGGAATAGGGTAATGGACAATATTTCATTAGAATAGCTTTAGTTTTTCAAAAGTTTGTACCCCTAAAAATGTCAGTGAAGTTCAGAATTTACTTGCTTGAGCCAGGCATGGTGGCAAAAACCTGTAACGCCAGAAAGTGGGAGACTGAGGATCAGTGCAAGTTCAAGGCCAGCCTGTTGTATACAGTGAGTTCAAGGCCAACCTAAAAGACACAAGTAGACCTACTCTTACAAAAATAAATCATAGTATAAAAATCTACTTGCCAGTTAAGTTAGGTATTTCTGTATTTGTAGTCTACATAACAACCACACATACACCATTTAGCTCAACGTTTTGTGATAGTGTGGCTTTTTAAACTGGAATAATTTTATAACATTATGTTAAAATTTTATGCTGCCTTATGGACCTAGGCATACTCAAATGCCATCTTGTCATTTAAAATCAAGAGGTCTAAAAACAGATTCCCAATCTTCTCTTGAAGCATGCACAGCCCTCAGAACTCTCTTGATACCTTTCCCAAAGTTAAAAACTCCATAAAGAAGAGGCCTTCAAAACAACTGGGCATGTCGTTTTTTACTTCACTTTTTTTCTACACAGTGTTTGTTTCACAACATTGGTTTCCTCTCTATGTTTCCAAGAACAGTACTATGTCATATCAAGAAGAGACATTTTTTTTTATTTCCAAAGAGAAATTACACAACAGAGGTGAAGATTTTAAGATGAGTGTAGAAAATTTATATATCACCTATGTTTATATAGCGCATCACTGCAGACCAGGAGGTGTAAAATTGCAATAAAAACTTTGTTTCTCTTTGTTCTCTGAATCCCACCATGAAATTTAACTCTGAGCCAAGGATTGAATCTTATCAATCTTTGCTGCATATCTTGATTTTTTGACATTACTTTTGCTGCCCTGAATTCTACTGACTCCTATAAAATTAACGTACTAAAGAATTGCCAAGTATTTTTAATTAGATGATGTCTGAAACAACTTGGGGTACTATAACAAAATATTCTAAACTGAGAGTCTTATAAACAATGTAGGTTTCTCACCCCAGGGAAAACCAGAAAGCCCAAGACCAAGGCAGCGGTGTGATGAGGAGCATCTGGCACGGGCTGCTTGCTGGACCACCAGTGGTGCTCTTTTAATTGTATCCCCACACAGTGGAGAGAAAAGGAGCTTTTGAAGGACAACGATTGCATTCATGAGGGCTCTGTTTTCATAACGATTATCTCTAAATACCATCGCATTGAATTAAAAAAATTCAACATGAATTCGGGATGAATACAAATACTCAGTCTATATAAGTAGGAAAGAAACCGAGGTTTTACAAAAATAATGTTTGCCTTATTCCAAAGAGGAATGACCATTTTTCTTTTCCATTCCTCACCCTGAAGCCTGGTTGGAAGTATCCCTTAAATTCAGTACCTCTTCCCGGAATAGCTTTTCTGGGCAAAGGTTTATCCTGCTGATGGGTTGTGGCAGTGTTGCTATTTCCTCTGTCAACCTAAGTACTCTTTCATCAGTTCATAAGAAAATACAACCAACTTCTACATGGAGTTTTGCTGTTTAAATTACCGCAGGAGAGATAGGTATGTTCTTGGTGACATCTTCCTGTGGTAGATTGTATCCACATCAAATTAGCTGGAGGAAAATTGAAAGAAACCAGAAGACAATTCCTCGCCTACTTGTATCAGGGCAAAGGAAGTACAAGAAAACATTACTTTTAGCTATTTGCTGATAACCTCTGTGTTCATAAATCTAATCTCTGTGCTCAGCTAATTGCCATAGCTGAGTTTTACGATAAAAAACAAAAGAAACAACATGCATTGTATCAAATATTAAAATGTACTGCTAAAATGTTTTGCAACTATGACATCGTTATACATTGCTATTCCTTATTAAAAGTAATAAAATAATAGTAAAAAAGAAATTCTTCTGGAATCTTTTAAATCATCTAACATGAGTAGATGACTTAGAAATAGGGTGTCATTGCTGTACATTTTCCTCTAACTCAGAGCACCTGAAGAGGGAAAGATTTCCTCCAGTATTCACTGCCAGCTTCCTTGGAATCTTTAGGTCCGCTGTGCTGGTTGGCAGCCGTCTCATTTACCCTCTTAAGCCTGCTTTCCTGGGCTGTTCACACCAGTAATTTCATTATATTTTTCTACCTTTAGGATCTAAACCATGTTTTCCATTACGTCCTAAAGCTTTCTGAAGAAAAATCAATACAGAAAATGTCATTGGAACTTATATTTGTCTTTGACCTTTCTGAATCAAATGGGTTGTTTTATCTACTCTATATTTCCTGGTAGGTTAATAATTAACAAGCATATAATATACAACTCTGAATGTTATGTAGCAAATATTATCATTAATTTTAAATTAAAGAAATCCATTTAGAGAAATCCATTCAAATATACTTCATTCACAGCTTGCTAAGGAACAGTATGAGAATGAAGCCAGATGCTCTCTGCCTGTTGAAACTAAGCAACGTGCGGTATTTTAGACCCAGTAGGAGGAACAGCTTAGGCATCATGTATTAAAACAGCGGTGGTCTGCAGTTGCAGTAGCCCATAACAGGGAGCCCCCCAGCTACTGTGGAGCCTAGAACAGCAGGTTCTCTGCGGGGTACCCTTGCAAGACCAGTGCAGGAAACACAACAAGACCTTGTCTCAAAAGCAAACACAACAAATGATACTATTACTTTATCCCCTTTGTCTACATCTTCATTTAGTTAACAGTGTATTTTACCATGGAGATTTTACCATCGAAGCTCAGTGATATTATTACCCTATCACATAGGCGCTTGAGCTTAACATCACTGTCTTTCTGAGTATGAAACACCTTAGACTTCCCGTGGAACCAGTATTTCCCATCAGTCATTGGTGTTCTAATAAATCCCTATAGAATGGATAAAGAGCAATTACACATTTTAAATAAATGCATGAAAAAATGTTCAACATCAAGAAAATGACTAAGAAAGAATAGCACGGAAATAGCACAGAAGAAACTTTGCTTCTTTTGATAGACCAGCATCAAGTTGCATTTTGCTTGTGTCTTGTACTAGTTGAATGTTTGTCCACACAGATGCTGCTTAGCACTTAGATTTTCCTGCTGTTCACAACAAGAGTAATACACAATGCGGACCTCAACAAAGCACGACAAAAACACATTCAGATCTTCGGGTTTTTCTATTGGTTTGCTCCTTTGTAAAGCCTTCCTTAAAGATTTTTTTAAAGGAAGAAATTTTGCCATAGAAACAATAACTTTACCTCAGAAACAGTACTAGGTTTTTATTTCCATATGAGAGCCAAGAGTTTAGAGAAGGAAACAGACATACTAAGTACCACCTGATTTCCTACCTGTCACTTCTGATAAGAATAGTCTGTTCTTTGGCCTATAAAAGTAAATCTTTCTGATTAAGAAAAAGACCCTTGCAGAGCCACTGGCATCTGACACTCAGGGCTTCCAGTTGTGGGTGACCCTCATGCTTGGCCCTCTTTCTTGCCTGCCCATCTTCACACCTGGTAGCGCCTGTCTCTGGCGTCCACACTGCTTTCTAAGTCCCTTTGTGACTGTCATTTCTGTAGCTAGGTGACCTCTCCTACTCATTGGGACTGCGGTGCTCGTGTTCTTCTTTTTGCTAAGTCTCATCAAGGTCTTCAGAAGTCCTGGTGCTATAAGTGATGCTGTTGCCATCCTAGTTTCAGGTACAACAGTCAAGTCTGAGAATGCATTCTGCATCCAGGTAATTTAGGGGGCCTTTTAAAAAGTTACTGAAAAGGAATATCCAAAGCTTTCTTTTTTCTACACGTGTCCCACCTAGAACTTCTCCTTCCACTTTCTGCTACTCATAATAACGACGGCTACTTCTTTCATGGTCTGGGGAATTCATTAAACAAATAATGAGCACATTGTATGGGTGTCTAAATCAACCGCTGTCCAGTGGAGAAATAAATTTTTGACTGAGGTGGACACTGCCTCCTGGGGAAAGCAGAACACAAAGCTTCATGCTGCATGGCCAGTTCTCTAGACACGAGGCTCTGCTTTCCTTTTGGGTCCTGGCGGGGGGTGTGCCGTGAAGGTGCCACAGAGGATGGCGTGGCTGGAAGTCAGGCTCCCTTCGGCACGTGACTCTGCGGGCGCTTCATGGGGCTCACGATGCCATTACTGTGCACACTGGAGATCCAAGAAACGCTGAGCCTCAGCATAAATCGGCCGTAGAAGACTGAAGGCAGCTCCGAGGGCCAGAAAGCAGGAGAGGAGCCAGGGGCAGTCCTGAGGTGGAGGGGTGGAGAGGAGAAGGGGCCGGGTCCTTTGAGGGTGTGATGAGGCTCCGTCCTAACAGCAACAGGAAGGCTGTAGCCATAGCATCCCTGGATGCCAGCTGAGGTATGGGCACTGGGTGGGACTGATTAGGGAGAGATGCTGTGGACAAGTCCAGTAGTAAAGGGACTGAAAGTCCACCGAGCCAAAGATGCGTGCTTCTGAAAAACATTTTGTTTGCTTTCCACATCATACCATATTTATTGTACAAATCATGTCTAGGATAAGAACACATATTCAACAATAATCATACTGCCCCCAAATAATCAATATTAAACTTTAGTAAAGCCTTAAATAATACACATATGAAAACATGCACAGATTGCACAAATTGTGCTTGTATTTTGAAACCAAAGATAGAGATGAAAATTTATACCCTTAGGATCCTGTTTTGGAAATGATCAGTTCACCAAAAATATATTCCTGCATTATAATATACCATTTTACAACATTTTAATGATTGCATAAATCAAAGAAATACATATTGTTTTCACTGAATTTATGTATGGCTTGATTTTGATATTTGCATTTCCAATTAAATCTTAATGTGTGAAATACTTCCAGTTATACAGACTTTCAAATGAAAGAGTAACAAGATGAAAAAAGTAAATCTTTTCTGTTTTTCAAAAAACTTTATAATCAATACTGCAATAGGTCTATTGGGAGTATGTATAGTATATTACAAGGGAAACACAATAGAACAAAACCTCCTATAAGTTACTCCAACTTTGAGAAAAATAGTCTACCCTTTTCTTCTCTAGGAAAATGCTCCAGGCTTTCTTACCTCCTAGCCATTACTTGACCTAATCCCAAAATGTCTTAGCTTGAAATTCTGTTTCAAATAATTTTTAAGGAAGAGAAAAATGCTTTTTCGCAACACTCAGAGCTCAGCGCTGAGGCAGCCGCGCAGACTCTGCGTGCGTGTGTTCTAGACCAAGCAGATATTCATCTGTTTGCAAGCATGACTGATGGTCAATTTAAGCAATGTTTCCAGGGAGAATTTTTTTTTTAATTCAAAGAAGCAGAGCTCTCATTGAGTTTAGATCTCTTTATAAGGACCATTGTTTACGGCTTGCATTTGTGCCAAAAGCCGGGGTGCCTTCCTAGGGCTAACGTAACGCCCAGCAGCTACCTGAATACATGAGAAGATACAGTCGATGTTGTCAAACATTTTGTGCTTCAACCATTAGGCTTGAAATGAAACTGAAGACCAACATGCCAGGTCACTCTTGTCAAAGCCTTTTCCTGAAACATTGGGATGATGCAAGAGTCTTTTCCAGTGATTGATAAACCAGTTTCTGTGAGATACACAAGAACTCTTTGGATCGTGGTATTCTCAAATGAGACAAATAAGGAAATTTGTTTTCTGAATAGGACATAAAGTACGTTAGGCCTATTTTAGATGCTTTAGTGTGCCAGACATGATATTAATTTTGGTGTTCATAAATTACTAATCTGGAATAAGAGGTTGAATGTATTTTGAACACTTAAACCTGTTTCAACTGAACATGTTTAACTAGTTAATAAGAAACATCAAAAAGACAAAACCCTGAGGTCAATGGTCATTTATTGTAAAGCTATTATATGCTGTTTAAATTGGTTGTTCGGGTCTGTCTATAACATAAGTTTAATAACCTAGCTCAAATGCAGATTTCTAATTTTCAATTAACATAGGAATAATTTTGTTTGCTAAAATAAAATAAATGAATGAATGACAAGTCTGAGACATGAAATGTTCTAGGCAGCACTTTTTAAAATTCCAAATTTCACAACATCATGTGGCAACTGTATAGCTCAAGCTTTAAGTATTAACTTTTAACCTTTGACCTTACAGATTTTAACCAATGAAATGTCTCTTTAAACTTTAAAGGAAACAATGATAACGAGCGCCTGGCGATTGCTAGACAGCGAATTCCATATCGACTTGGTCGAGTAGTTGATGAGTGGCTACTCGACAAAGGTAAAAAACATTGATTAAAACTTCAAATAAAAAAATAATTTGAACATAACCCAGGAGTACTTCATTGTAACACTAATAAACATAAAAAATAAATTTTCCGTAAAACTAAATTAAAAACAGACTTAAAACAGTAAAATGTAGATAGCACTATTTGCATACCTTGTATAATAATTTCTCTACATTTATAGACGTACCAGATGTTTAATAATCTCACCCAGCTAATTTAAGGTTAAAGGGACTGTAAATATAATCCACTAACTCAATCTTCGGAGGTACTGATAGCAAGCATTAACCCAAAACGATAAATCATTCATAGATTATACTACATGTTCCAACCTCTAAATTATTAACTAAAATATGTGTAGTTCTGATATCTTTATTATGGTCCTGAAAAAAAAAAAAAAAACTCTTTGTTTAAACTTTAGGAATCTTAAATAGTGGGCAACATGGATTGCCGGTCAAAACGAAGTCCCTTTAACATTTGCAACCTTCTGAGACCATTTGGGAACAAGCCCTGATTAAAACAGAACTTAAAGTTGTGTGCATGCTTTTTATGGGCAGAGAGCAATGTGCTAGCGCTGGACACTCAGCCTGATAGTGGTACTGTTGCTAAGGGTGCTGTGTGATGGAAATGTGCCATGACTTCTTCATTGGTTTGTGTACCATTCCTGAAGCCGCTTTTTCACATCTGAAGCTATTTTTTTCCCATTTTCTTTTGTTTCAGTAGACTTGCTGAAAGCCAATCAGAAAAAAAAAAAAAAAAAAAAAAAAAAAAAAGTTTCGGAATTTTTGTGTCTCTGACATGCTCAGTGTGAACCATACATTTCTTTTCAGTGTGATTGCCGGAAAAAATAGAGAATAATTAAAATAACAATGGACTGTTGCCTTTAAAACATGTCTAAAAAGTAGCATGGAGAAATATGTGGAAATTACGTGACTTAGGAAATTTTTACCCTAAAATTTAAAATGTTTGATTTCAGCTTCTATAGTTTAGTTTCTGTCAGAGGTGATTTTAGGATGACAAATACTTGAAATCTTAGATATGTCACATTTTCTAAATTTGTTTAGGCCTGAGACCAACAGTATAAGATCTTGAGAGAAAAGAAAAAAGGATTCAGAAAAAAATTGAATCATGAAACATAGCTTTGATTGGTCTTTTAGCAAAAACACTACATTTACAATAAGTTGAAAGTTTACAAGTATTTGCCAGTAATTATGCATTTCATGGACACCTCATTTATAAGCAATGAACTATGAGTCAAATGCCTCTCTTATAGTTTATTGCTCTCATTATCCACCCCATGAAAGATCTGTTTTATCACCCGTTGTAGAATGTAGAGTTCCCAATCAACATTTTTGCATGTATGTAATATTATCTTTACAGGGCGTCAGCTCACAATCTTCAATAGCCAAGCAACCATAATAATTGGCGGGAAAGAGCAGGGCCAGCCCTTCCAGGGCCAGCTGTCTGGGCTTTACTACAATGGCTTGAAAGTTCTGAATATGGCAGCGGAAAACGATGCCAACATCGCCATAGTGGGAAATGTGAGACTAGTTGGAGAAGTGCCTTCCTCCATGACGACGGAGTCGACAGCCACGGCCATGCAGTCAGAGATGTCCACGTCAATCATGGAGACCACCACGACCCTGGCCACAAGCACCGCGAGAAGAGGAAGGCCCCCCACGAAAGAGCCCATCAGCCAGGTGAGCGTGTGCCTTGCGTTCTTCCGTTTTGGTCCTATGATTCTAGAGTGTACTTCTCTGCTTTGGTGCTGACTGAATGGAATACTTCCTGTGAGACAAGGCTTAGCACAGGTCACGTGGTTGGAGTAGAAACTACTGTGCATTGGAGCATAGTGGAGGTTTTAGCAAAGGTATTGCTTGAGTCAATTTGGTAGCAGCTGGGTAATAGTTTTGGTAGAAGAACCTTAGTCATGGCCAGCCTGGTAGGATTGTACATTTTTTTGCCTTGTGACTTTTATAAAAAAAAAAAAAGAAAAACAATTAAGAAAATGCTTGAAAGCCCTTATTGTATAAATTCAGCACTTCATCAAAATAAAGCAAAACAAAATATGGGTTAGAGATATTCCTGGAACATAGTTGTATCCAGAAGTCTGAAAATTTTGCTTTGATAAACAAGTGGATGTTTCAGTGAATGACAGTGAGCAGCAGAGAGGGAAACCGCGGCGCTTCAGAACTGCTGGGGCTAAGACATTTTGCATGGTGGTTGACCAACTGCTCTTGCATACAGATTGATTTATCATGTTTATTTGATCTTGTGTTTAAAGTCTTTGAAAAGTAGAATTTTGAGGCCAGGACGTGTCTCAGTCAGAGTACTTGCCTAGTATGGATGAGTGCCTGGGTTCTATCCTCAGCACTGCAAAAGGAGGAGCTGAAACTCTTAATGTGGTGCTAGCCCAACCTGGAAGTATCCCATTTCACTCAAGGTCTACAAATGGATGGCCTACTGCATATCAGGCACTGATTTAATTATTGGCATTGTATGGATGAAGACCACAGGCTAGGAAAGAAAGACTTTTATGAGATGCTCTTGCTATGGATGATCAGGTTCCTTTGGTGTTTACAGCCATCGTACATATTCAGGGGTTGATTGTGCCAGGAATGTGTATTTAATTGGTCCCAAATTGCTTCTTCTATTTTTAGTACTCCGTGGATGTCTTCAGCAGGTACCATAGAAACCTTTTTGAAATACACGATCCTTACTCTTCCAGGAAGTTGCATTCTAATGGAGCACCAAGGGAAACCATGATTTTTTACGTTGCTTTCATCTAGTAGCTGCTATTGGCTGAGTGTCGGATTTAGAAAGAAAGCTAGGCAAAGCAAACTGTTGGTATCATTGCTCTGTCTGCTAAGTAACACGGGCATCCCAGAACAGAAAAGGGAAATAGATTCGAGTTTTACCTTGAATAGGAAGGGGTGATGGGAGTAGAACAGAGAAAGATAAAGTCTCCTAGGAGAAGGGACCCCGAAATACGGATCATGTGGATTCATACGCGTGATACAGCGCTGCTTTGCAGTTTCCATGTAGACAGTGCTATTGTCTTGCATCGTTATGTGCTTCCCTCTCTCCCTCCATCTTCCTGCCTCCTCCCTTCTCCTTCCTCTTTTCTTCTCCCTCCTTCTGTCTGTCCCTCCCTCCCTCCATTCCTCCCTCCTTGTATCCTTCCTTCTTTTTCCCTCCATCCCTCCCTCCATTTTTCCATCTTCCTTCCTTCCTCCTTCCTCTCTCTGTCCCTCCCTCCTTCTTTCCTTCTTTCCTTCTTTCCTTCCTTCCTTCCTTCCTTCCTTCCTTCCTTCCTTTTCTCAGTTAGCCACAAAGTACAACACACCATCTCCCAGGACATCGGTATTTGCTGACCACTGTCTATGTATGCCGACCCTTATTCAGCACAAAGACACGTGGATAATAGCAAACAAAAACTGCTGCTTTCACTGGATAATCGTTTATCAAGAACATTACCTAGAGTATAACCATTTTGGTGGTCTTGTTTAGATTTAAAGTATCATTGATAATATCATAATGCTTAGACCCTCCGATGAAGACCTGTGATTTAAATAAAAGTGTTTGACAGACTTAAGAGCCCATGTAGGCAAGTGCGGGGACCAGGGTTCAATCCCCGTTGCCTCATGCCATGCTGGTCCTGCCCCTTGGGAGCACTGAACCATTGACAGAGACAAAACATGGTGGTGTGTCCGGATAATCCTAGCACTGGGGAGGCTGATAGCGGGAGAACTGCTGTGAGTCTGAGCTGTGTGGTGAGACTGCGCACCAGGTACACGAAAACAAACAAGCCGCGAGTATTCATGGGGCTGTCCTCTACAAGATTCTTGTCTGGCAGAGCTGTTCAGTGGTCTTTCCTGATATTTCCTTCAAGGGCTATTATTATGACTGATTTATGGTTCATTTCATGCTAAGGAAAGTGTTAAAGTGAATCTGATATGAGAGAAATGAAATACAAAATAATTGATGGACTTTATATGAAATAGATCAAAAAAGAACACTGAAGTATAGTCAGTGTTGCCAAAACTCCCACGTGAGACAGAGAAACACTGGCATTGTATTTTCATTTGATCAGCCAGTATTTGCTATATAGAGAGCAACTGCATCTTTTAAATTAGGGAAAATGACATAACTGATAAGATGAATGTTTAGAAATGCAGAAATGAAACATACACATTTTATACTACAAGTTAATACAAAAGGAAAACACGTCAGTGCTTGCTAAGTGCCAATGCAAAAGTGTCTCTTTTATATGAACCCTATACTGCATGTGTGAGGAAAGCAGCACTTAAAAAAAAAAAGCTTTATTTTTTTATTATGGCTAGCCCAGCCTGCCCTGGGGTGAGGCTGGCACAGCATGTGAAGCTGGGGATTGAACCGCGGTCGCTGCAGTTGCATAAGCTTGCCTAAGCAGGTGCTTTAGACCACTGAACCATCTCGCCGGCCCAGAAAAGCAGTGCTTTACAGAGGTGAGCAGTCAAGTCAGTTAATGATTCAATGCTTCATTTAAGGAGGTACTGATGTAAACAGAAATATTACCAGGTTCATTCACAATAAATATTCTAAATATTCACACTTTCATAGATTAACATCAGGATTTAATGGCTTGGGTTTGTAAATATTGAATTGATACAAACTTCAATTTCTTAGCAACATTTTCTTAAAGTCAGACAAAAAGTCTCTGAAATTCTTTTATGGTGTAAGTGTATGATTTTTGGTACCAGTATAATGTACCTGTGCTGGAGACAAAGACCATCAAGAAATAAAGCACTAATAATGTTTTGCACATTTTTCTGATCTGGCAGTTGATTTGTAACGCGCCCTCTAGAAACACAAAAGGTCCCTGAGATATGGAAAGTGTTAGAATTGCTCCGCATATAGAATATTTAAATATGAGAGCGCTCTGTAACGCTAGCGAGGGAACCGTAGGCTTTATCTGCTTTCCAGATTGCACTTGGCACCCCTCGCTTTAGCTGTGTCCATCCTCGCCTGCTTCAATCAGCGGCCCCGCTGCATGGTGGACCAGGAGGGGTCATTTCATTTTCCAGAGACCGTGCTGGACTCTTCTTTCAATCAAAGTGTATTTTCCTCAGTGATGACACTGAGCCACTTAGGCGACAATGGCAGCGTGCTCGAGGTGACTGCATGGTTTAGAAGTACAGAAACACATTTTTTGGTCAAGCAGAATTAAATTGGATTCATTTCAGATAGATGAGATGAATCTTGTTGAGCCATCCTGCAGGGCAAGGAGCAGGTGAGAAAAGCGGTCCGTTCTGGAGCAGGCAGGAGAGTCTACTTCACAACATTATGTTGAGATTCCTACTCACACCCAAAAATGCTTTCAAAAGGAAAACAGGAAAACAAATTGTTTCTTCCGAGTAATGATCAATGTTTATTCTTTGCTACTCTAGAAAGACCCCTACAAAAATGACTACCATCATGAAAGGACAGAGATAGCATTCAGACCTTCCGATTAGTTTTTTCTAATGTGTGTGTAATGATATTGGCAGCATTATTCTTATAGTGGATTATGTGAGGTTTATAAAGCTTGGTTTACTTATTTCTACCGGTTATTTCTTCTCCTCAGAGCCATTGCTCTTACCTACAATTTTCTGTAAGGCTCCTCTCAGCAAATGTTCCCCCCCAGAAGTGACAGCACGAAGTACTTTGGAATCATTGACACTTCTTAGTCCCAGAGAAGGGGTGCCATGCAAGCACGTTAGCTGCCTAGTGTCCCCTGATCCTCTGAACGATTTGGCATTGTCTTTTTTTTTGCAGTACCAAGGGTAGAACTCAGGACCTTGCGCTCGCCAGTTTGCCAGGCGGGTGCTTTTACCGCTGAGCTATCTCCCTGACGTTGTCTTTCAGTAACATGAATCTCTGTGTAGATAAAGGGAAAGGGAACTGCCCTTTGCTTGCCAGTGTGTATAGGAAGAAACCCAAACCTGTGCTACTGACTTTATGATAAAAATTGTGAGATTTCCTTTGGAATATTCTTTGTAGCCCATATTATGGTCTTGCACTTTCCATTTCAACCATTTCTTGCAATCTGCACACTGCACAAAATTTGGATGCTTACCAGTGTTTGCTCATAGAGAGAATAGAGGGGGGGAGAAGGGCACAGTGACCCGGGCTCCTCTTCCAGCACAAGCAGCCACCTCTTCCTGTGGCCCTCATGGGCTGGGTGAACTGGCCATCCTTTGGCAATGTTGCTATGCTATAGGGTGACCAGGAATCTCTCCAGCCACCCATAGCACTAACACCTAAATGCTTCAGAGCTGATACTCTCCATTAGATGTCTGCACTCACTTAACAAAGTGTAGATTTGAGGCCTGAAGGTTTTCTAGGGTGAGCACATGTCTCAGTTGGCCTGCACATGCTGGGGTGCACTCAGTCACGTGTTCTTATCGTGACCTTCAGATACAGCCCATGTTCGCATGCAAATTCAACTGCAGTCAACATTTTCTGTAAATATAAAACAATCTTTACAAGAAACTCATACTTCATGAGAGTAATAAATATTAATCTTCACGTTTAGAGAAGACACTGACTCTGGTATTTTTACCTGGTTTTTAGACTCTACAGTCTTTTCATGCCATTTCACAAAGTCTTGGGACAGGAGAGAAAATGCAGCGTTGAGAGATTCTGCTTGAGGTTGGTGGAACACTAGCGTGCAACTCTTGGGAAGGAATTAGCGTCACTAAGTTTATAAATATGATTTGAGTGTAACGGAGCTCTTCTTTGGTCCCAGGGTAGAGTGAGCAAATCTGCTCGGGGAGAGGGACCACGGAGAGAAAAACATGAGTGGTACATTCTCATAGGCTTGTTTATTTCCCACAAAATGCCCTTGACAGTCAATGACACTGGACTCCCCGTGGAATTTTCTGAGAACAAACCTAGCTGGTGTTCAAGCAAGAAATGTCTGTAATATATTGGCCCCACTTCCGGAGACTTCAGTGCTGTTGATAAAAAATTAATATTATTTGCTTGAAAAATGTAAGCAGAACATGTATATATTTCCACGAAAAATATTTAGAGCTAACCACATATACCTTTCAACTTATAAGAACAAAATATTCTCTTTATGAAAAATACCAATTAACCTCAGCAGTGGTCTCATTATTAAAAAATAATAATGTCACTTATAATTATGTGTTTCTGACAACCACTGTGAATTTTTGATGATATGAATAATTAATTTTCTTTTCCCTAGTCCAATCATTCCACTGAACTTGCTTAAATTAATGTACATTTTTTGACTCAATTTTAATGGAAATAGTATAGGAAAACAGTTGGGTGTAAACTGTGAAATACAGGGAAAGTCCTGTTTCCTAAAAGCCATGATGTCTAATGGAAAGAATGGAGTTCATTATAATTTTAAACATGGGTGAGCAAATGCTACTTAGAAATTGTGTTTCCCCCTCCTTGCTGGTGTGCAGAAGTGCCATATCACATGCATTTTTGTGGGATTATTTTAAGGTAATTCTTCACAGTACAGTTTCTTTGGGATCTGGAGGCTTCACAGGCGAAAAGCACCTCTCTTAGTAGATGGAGCCAGGCTTAGGCTGTCCTTCGACAGAGCTAGTCCTAGGCAAGCGTTCTTAGTCATCCGTTCACTCATTCCCTGGGTCAGCATAAGACATGCTTGCTGAGCAGCTATCAGTCCTAGGTACCACTTTATTCATTGCACATACAGCACTTTTCTGCATAGAGCGGACATTCTAGTTTGAGAACATGGACAGTAGACAAAAAACAAATCCCATACGCGGATGTCAAGAGCTATAGGGTCAAAGAAAGCAGTCGAGGAGGGAGCGAACGGTTGACAGCTGAGTGCCCTCTGCATAGCTGTGCAGAGACCACCAGGGTGAGCAGCGTCACTCGTGAGGGGAGAGCGTTTGTCTCACAGCAGGTAGAGGTTCCAGTCCATGATTGGCATCTCCAAGACAGAGTAGCACGTGGCAGAGGGCCGCAGCACATGGTGGTGGAAAGCAGCAGAGGAGACAAGCCTGAGACGAAGCGCTTTCTGCTGATTCTGCCCTACACCAGCTACCGGCCCTAGGGCAGGTGCGGCTCTCACAGCCTCACTCACGGGACTGGACCATGAGGCAGTCCCAAACTCGACATTCAGCCACCTCTGATCAGTCCACTCTCTCATAACTACTTGGGGTTTTGGCAGGGACAGTGCGACACAAACAATAACAAATAGTAACCAGAACTCCTCAGAAGCGGACGGTGGCAACCCTGAGTGGGCCCAGTGGTTGGTCCTCTGTCTTCTAGTGCATAGCTCACTTAAATCAGAAGCGTAATCGAATCCTAAAACGCCTGGGTGCCTAAGGAAGAAGTGGAACCTGGTAGCACCACGCCTCCCAACATGCTGAACAGTGAAGGCCTGCAAAGCTCAGCCCTTTACCTGGCGATGTTAACAGCCCCTGCTCTGAGCTCACTGGGGGAGCTCTCTGCGGCCCTTACCCACGGCCTGTGCCTGCAGTCTCTTCTTCCCTACCTTACCTCCTTCGCCACCTCAATTGCAATGTTTCTGAAGGTGTTGGACCATAGGCTTTATATATATATATATATATATATATATATATATATATATATATACTTTTAAAGAGAATAAAAAAATACTTTAAGAAAGCATCAGAAATGATACAGAATTTCACTAAATAAAATGACGAATTCAGCAATAGCTATTATAGTACCCATTATTGTCTTCAAATTAATTGTTCAGATTACTAGGTAAAAACATGTAAAATGGGTCAAAGAACATTAAAAAGAAGAAAAAAATAAGTTAAACATTAACTGTTCCTTGCAACTGACCAACAGAAATCAGCACAATAGCCATGCATAGGCCTCCTACTCTCTATATTCACTTTTGTTTTTCTTTTTGCGATACTGGGGTCAAACTCAGGACCTTGTGCTTGCCAGGAAGGCACTTACAGCTCTGAGCTACCTCCTCAGGCCTTGACAGTCCTCTTTCAATGGTTTGTATACTCAAAATATTCTTGAAATTCCAGCTATACATTTAGGTGTCTTTGTTATCTTTTGAACTACCTTTTCTGGCTTTGAAGAAGAGCTGCGAATTTGTGTTTCCAAGTCAGAGCCCTGATTGAATAGCATCCTCAAACTGAGTTCCCTCTGGAGTGAGGCAGCAGTACTCCTCTTGGGACGTGTGCGTGGAGGTGAAGGGCAGGGACAGCTAATACGCAGGAGTTGCCGTGGGTGCGCAGTGCACAAGGCCACGGAGGCCAGGCGCCCTGCATGCAGCGTGTCCCATTCCTGCGCACTGAGGGACTGTAGGCTGCTTCTGTCACTCAGCATCAAATCACTATTGACAGATCATTCTGTAGGTTTCTTGGACCTGGTTTTCAAGTTGTTCACAGAGTGAAACTAATTCACAGAATGATACTGAATCTTGCAAGTG
The DNA here is from genome assembly GCA_004027025.1 of Myocastor coypus. NCBI lineage: Eukaryota > Metazoa > Chordata > Mammalia > Rodentia > Myocastoridae > Myocastor > Myocastor coypus. The sequence continues at coordinate 75,676 of PVJA010001160.1, forward strand.
TGATTTTTGTGTCTGTCCTTCATAATGAGTTTTGATTAGGGAGCTTAAAACTTCCTAATATCCTGGGGTAGGAAAACATAAGTTCCTTTCAATGTCAGCTGGGCCAGATGGGTTTTGTGAGTTTTGATGTAATCTCTTTATCAGCACTGGAGAAAAAGTATAAATTAAGACTTTGCTTAAAATTAACACAGGAGGGTGGAGATTTAGCTCAGTGGCCCAGTGTGAGCTCATGTTTTCCAGTCAGAGCACTGACTGAATAGCATCCCCAAGCCAAGTTCTCTCTGGAGTGAGGTGGCAGTGTGAAGTCCTGAGTCCAATTTCCGGTACCAAAAAGAAAAAGAATTAATACCTGGTAGGAATTTCAGTGGCACTTTCCATAAGAGAACTAATGAGGTTGGCATCTTCTTTTATATTTCTTGTGGTTTATATTAAATAATTTGTTGGTGTGGAAGTAGCAAGAATATAGCCATATGAAATTGTCTTAGTTTAGTTCAACACTATAAATTACTTCTACTAAATATTCTTTAGGCTTCTAGTTTTCTTTTTATTTGTTTAATGTATTTGGCACAGGGTCTCACTGCACAACTCGGACTCGCAGTGATCCTCCCTTCTCCACCTCCCCAGTGCTGGGATCGCAGGTGTGCACTGCCACATCCAGCCTTAGGGTGGGGCCAGCACAGCATGAGGCCCTAGGCTTCTGACTTGCAAATACACGTTCGCATTTGGGTTTTGCCTGCTGATTTATTCCTCTTGCAAGTGTAATCATTGTCTTTGAAGGGGAGGAGGAAGCAAAATCGCTAGATGCACTGTAAACCAGTGTTTGAGCGAGACTGTGAATCACACTGTTATCCTTCGTGGTGCAGATATAACATTCAGGTTTATTTGATACATTAACAATGTAAGATTAAATTTAAATCCGTAATAATAATTTTCATCATCTAGAGCCTCTATTAGAGTTTGTTATTTTATGCCGTAAGCAATAAGTTTCCCACTTATTAAAAAAACATTTTACTAGGGTAAAACCTCAAAGAAGGTATATGTAATTCTTCTGTCTTAATTATGAGGTTACAAAACAACTCCAACTCTACCATCATCATCACTGGCCGCTTTCTCTACATTTTAAGCAGAGAATACCAACATTAGCCAACAGCGTCTTCACTAGATATTCCCACTCAAGCTTTGCAGTGTGGGTATCACCATGCTGTGTGCTGCCTACGTACCCACAATACTTTTACTTTTTGTAAATGATATTTAGAATTGAATCCAGGACCTGTATTCATCGTTGCTGTCCAAGAGCTCCGTAAATCACCCAAGCTGGACTTGGCCTTGTCACCCCCTGCCCCAGCGTCCCAGAGTGTTGGCGTTCAATGCATGTGCCACAATTCCTGGCTTATTTTTCATTTAAAGTGGAAAATTCCCATGCAACTTCTGTGGTCTTCATGTGTGCACCATAATTTATGAGCTCCTGGAGTGGCACCCTTGAGAATGAGGTCGCTAGAAGTTTGAGAATTTTACAATAAGAACCATTTCTCAGCGTCTTAAGTGATAAACTGCCCTACATCAATAGTAGCACCATTATTGTACATCAAAAATTTAGAGTCTGCTGTAAACAGAATTACTGGTGCAACTGGAACTTGCAGGCCAGCATAAAAAAAAAGAAGATATTTTAGTCCCTTTTAAAATAACAAGCATATTGGGCCGCACGCTTTTCTCATTTCACTTTCCCCAAGTGTTGACAATGTGCCAGACACTTCTGCAACTCTGAAGTGAGCCTACTTTCCCTCCTTGGTGTGTTTGAAATCTACAGTGTGTTTGTGCAAGGTTTCTTTGAAAATAGATGTGATCCTCAGTCTGGTGAGTTAGCAGGACAGAGGATGGCCTTGGCTGCTTCTTCTCCTTCACAGTTTTCCCAGCTGAGTGGGAGGTGGATGTCCCCCAAAGAGCCATGTGGGGGAAGGGCAGCATTTCCATCTTTTCATGAAATGCGTGCCGTGCTTGCAGGAGAGCCTCTGGACTGTCACGGCTGCGGACAAGCAGTGCTCAACAACGGCGTGGAACAAAGTTCAGGCCAGTAGTGATGGGGACCCATGGTTACCTAGACCAACTCTTTGGGAACATTAGCTGAGTGTACGGAAGTCTTGCAGCACAGCAAGTGGCATGCAGCAGGCGCTCACGGTTCTCCTTAGAGCCTGGTTTCCTTTGTGCCGCCACTGTTTTCCCCCCTTCCTTTCTCTACTGTTTTATTTCTGTTTCATGCACTCATCTTGCCTGCCAGCACTGTAGATTCTGACATGGCGGCCCAAATATCAAGGAAGAGAATTTTTTTCTGAATTTGGCCAATATTTCCCTAATGTGAAGTAAGGACTACACTCAGCCACACTCTGGAGAGACAAGTAAGCAGCCTTCATCATGCTGCACACCTCAACCTCTTGCAAGAGCTTTGGAAAATATATCTTAGCATTTAAATGTAGCAGTAAAATTTGGCCCAAGAATAATTTAGAAAAATTTACTTTCCTATTTTCCGTACCAGCTACCTTGCTTTTGCAAGTTCCCTCCCAATGTATTCAAAGGGTTATGTGCACACCTAGAGAGACCACGGGAGGTCTAATGAGGTGGATCTGAAAGGACGCAAGCTTTCTTCCAAATGAAAAGAGAAAACACAGACTTTGTATTTGAACAGAAGTTCTCTGATTCCAGTACCCGTGATTCAGCCACTGAAAGGCTCCACTAAGATTCTTGCAAATACTGTAGTGACAGTCCCAGATTTGATTTGTCCACACACAGCACTACCTGGAAATTGGCGATTATGTTAAACCAGAATAGCATGAAACGCCATAAGAATAAGACACAAGATAGGAACTACAGGGGCAGCCCCCAGACCCACACTTGCTTATGAAGGGAGAGATTTCCTCTGGGCAGCGTAAGAATTTCCCATGCAGTGTCAGAGATGGTCTAATCATTTCTGCAACTAGAGTTGCCTGCGTTTTATTTAATGAACTGGTTGTCCTATGCACCCTTTGATTTTAGCCTGACGTTCTACATTGCATGGTAACCTGACTTACAAAGAAAGGGGCGATGGGGGAGTAGGTGTAAAAAGGACACAGTCTGAAGCTTGTCTTTGGTATGCTAGCAGCAGTTAGCTGTTCACCGTGTGTTCATACTGAGTGCATCACCCCTCCTTCACTTCTGCACGTGCTACCTGCCCCTCTGCAGGCCATGTTGCTATTTCTTCTTTTGTTTCCTGCACTGCACCTTTGTGTGTGATCTTGTTAATAACAGAGCTCTGTTTTAAAAGATTAAAGCCTCATTAACATCAGCAGTTCTGTGCTTTCCCATACAGTGCTACATGGAAGCTGTTTTCTGTTTACATAATGCTTTGGAAAGTCATCTAAATACACATTCGCATAGGTAGGCAGGGAAGCAGGCAGGCGGGTGGGTGGGCGGGCAGGCGGGCAGGCGGACGATCATCCACCTATCAGAGCGTGCGACCTCGACTTTTCCTTTTGTTAGGCATCTTGGAGCCAGGCCCTGTGCCTCATTAACCTGCCCATGCTCAGCACCTCGTGTATTGCCTGGCACAAAGTGGACTCCCAGTAAGTGGCTTTCGAATTAGTAATGGAAACACAGTATGCACAGTCCAGCGCTGAGACAAATACTGCTGTGTCTCAGAGTCCTGATTTTCCTGGTTCAGTTCATATTTCCAGAACATACAGATGGCTAATAGAATAAAATCATTAATTTCCTTCATGTATGAAGACAGTTTTAATATGTAGTTGTTATATCTATTATGTTTTATGAATACTTAAGTTTTTAAGGTGCTTTATGATTTGAGGAGGAAAAATTCCCATTTTACTTTACAGTATGGATACTCCTCACATAATATCAGAAAGAAACTTCTAGTCATTGTCCCAAAGATGAAAAGGAGACTGCAATGCCATATAATACCAGGTTGCAGCTTGGTTAGCAGGTGTGAAACGCTTCCAGAGGTTCAGCAGAAGGTGACCATTTTGAGGTTACGGAGCCTACTGGCGTAGAAGAGGGCCAGGCTCATGGTCCTTCCCAAGACGGGTGTTTTGTCACTGGCATTGGTTAGAATCACTGGTATTTCATAATACTAAAAGGCAAGCTGTCTGCTTTATTATTGCCTTTAAACTCTCTATGTTGAAGCACCTTGTTTTGTTTGTGGTAGGGCTGACATCTCCTGCTGGTTGTGACGAGATGGTCAGATTAATAGCATGTCAGAATTCTGAAAGTTGTAGGCCTGTTTTTTTGTTTTTGTTTTTGTTTTTGTTTTTGTTTTTGTCTTTTTGAGTTTTGTCTTTTTTTTTGTCTTTTTGAGTCTCGCTATGCAGTTGAGGCTGGCCTTGAGCTCACTTTTGTAGCCCATGCTGGTCTCGAACTCGCACCGATCCTCCTGCTGTAGGCCTGTTTTAAGAAGTCAGGAACTCACATTGTCAACTGATTTATCAGACTTTTTAAACATCTCCAACCAACTCTGGGGACTTGAAATCACCAAGGGAATATCCCTAGAAGGCTAAGCAGGAAGCCTTGAGCCCCACTTGAGACCCAGTCTGCACCCCGGATTTGACAGGCTAATAAAAGTTTTGTATATGCATGGTAATTAGATACTGGTCATTGCTAGAAGTGAGGCAGAACTGGGAAAAGTGTGAGACATTTTGGAAAGTACTCACTGAGGAGTTTAAGCATATATAAAACTACAGTATTTTCACTGGCAAATTAAAGTGGGAACTGGTACACAGGATTAGAGGAGGAAAGGAGAGGATTAGAGGAAGATGCAGTCAAAACACTAATTGGTTACAAGGATATAGGAGAATTATAGGGCATGGATTCCATGTCTTAGCCACAGACACATCTCCACAAAGCCAGTGAAATGCCACAGGAATTTATTCCTACTGTGCAGAGTTTTGAGGAGACGGTGCATTTTGGTGACTGGTAGCTCAAGTTGCCAATAACATCATTAGTGATAACATGTAGTTTCATTCAATTTCTGAGACTAGGGGAAGGACCCTAGCAAAATTTATGTGTGTGCTCTGCTGTTTGCTCTGTTGCTCATACAGAGTAATGGCTGCAGATCAGACTGTTGTTTGTTTTGTGTTTGCATCCTGTTTGCCTTCCATGCTTTCATTTTTCAGAAGTTCTTGAACATCCTTTCTTTCTTTCTTCTTTCGTTTCCCTTTACTTTATTTTAATACAACCCTAAGTTATCCATCATATTTTCAGTTCTAACCACTTCCGACATCTAATGATGACCACGCCCTGACAGTTTCCGTTGCTGCCTCTGTTCTTGAGCACTGTAGACATTTTTGCATGGAGACCTCAGCCAGTTGGTGAATGATGAGAGCAAGACTGAGAGATTTTGCTTTGGAGAGAACGGACATCAGGTAGGGGTGGGAAATGGGAACTCAGGGGAATTTCTATAGGAGGAGTTATACTTTTCAAAGCGTGTTTCTTTGTTTTTAAGCCAGGTGTGGTGGCACATGCCTGTTATTTCAGCATTTAGGAGGCGGAGGTAGGAGGATTACCCAGCATTCATGGACAGCCTGGGTTCACGTGAGTTCAAGGTCAAAAAACCATGTCTCACATTTTGTCTGACAGAGAGGCACACAGGGAGATACACAGAGTGATAGAGACAGACAGAAAAAGAGACAAAGACAGTAAGATTCCTTTCTTTTAAGATAAGAGATACATGTATTATAGTATTTGTTTTTGCTTTGAAGGAAATAATGTTTAGGTTTTTTTTTTTCTGTGTTTTTACTGGTTATGACAGCCACCTTATGTAGAAATTATCCCACGATTTAAGAATTGAAAAGAGGTGGCATCTATTATCTCATCACTTGTGTAACTCTAGGATCTGGATAAAGTTTTGCAGCAGGCCTTTGACTCAAGACCTCCTGTGGGGCTGGAGGTTCAGTTCATCCTGGGGGGAGCAGATAGGGGTCTGTGCTCCTGCACTTACTTCCATGGTGAGTGGCAGTCACGTATGCTTGGGTGGAGGCACAGAGCCGAGACTACAACTTGAAGCTCGTGGGTTTTTTTGTGTTTTTTTTTTTTTTTTCTTTTTTTCAGGACAAGCAGGGGAGGGGGAGGGGGTAGCAAGCATGGAAGCCATAGCCTTTTTAAAACCTAATCTTAGATGCTGTCATGGCTGATACAAAGCTCTCTCATTCCTCAAAGACATTACCAAAGGCATGGGAGCTGAGAGCTTAGTCTTCCCGCGGCCACCGTAGAGGCCCTGTCTGGTCCCACAGCAGAGGGATCCGAGCCGATGTAATTATAATTATAATTTCACTCCAGATTCTCTTCACGCTGGGCCACAGTGCCTCTTTACCTCTCCCTGCCTTTCTGCATCGTTGCCCACCAAGTTTCTCTTTGTCTATTCTATCCGTCGGGCTTCTCCCTCCACTTCTGGCCTGGAAAACCACTTGATTTTGTGGTCTGACGCAAAACAACCTGTACAGGGGTAGCTTGAACTGCTCTCCGGGGTTACTGACGACCCTTGAAGGAACGCAGAGGGTTCTGTGCTTCTGAAGTCACTGGTTTTTGCGCTTCAAGTAATATTTTTGATGTTCAATTATAGAGGAAAACTTTTCTCTGTGTCTCCACAATATGTCTTCAACTTTTAACAAATTCTGAAATACGAAGAAAGCCACACCACTCTAAATCTTGAGTTTTGTCATTTACCCTTGTTACCTTAAGTCAACGAAGCGGTTTCTACTAGTTTGAGTATTTACAGCACTGTTCTTATAGAACCCTAGAAAATTTTTCAGTCTTCTCAGCTTGACAAAATTTAGCAGTGAGACTCAAAAGAGAACCACAAAAATACAGAATGACCCTGTGATTTATAAGGGCTGAATTCTTTTGTACTGTTTTATTGCGACTTATTTCTCATGGTCAGAAGCAAACGATGTGTAAAACAGTACAAAAGCCATCCTTCTCCCACCACCTTATCTTTAATGAAATCTTAGAAGGAAATGGGGCTATACTTATGATTTTTATGATCTTTTATTCTTAGTTGAAGAGAACCCAAAATGAAAAGCTGGGTATCGTTTTAGCTTGGCATCCCATTTCAATTTGTTCCAGATGGTAAGGAGCAGTAATATTACACAGATATTGCAGCACTGTTGGAAGGAGAGGAGGGGTTTTGTTATTATCAGCATTCTTACATTCTACCTTTTTATTAATTCTGGTGAAAATTTGGACAAAATTGCTTTTTGTTTAGCAGAAAGGAACTCTGAAACTAACAGAGAAAAAGAAATGCATTATATCTAAATACATCTAACTAAAATCATGTAATAAAAAATAAATCAAAGAAAATAAATTTCTGAACTAACATGGTAGCCCGGCATGGTAGTGCTTGCCCATAATCCCTGCACTCAGGAGGCCGAAGGAGGAGGATCACTGTACGTTCAAGGTCAGCCTAGGCTACAACATGAGATCGAGGTTGGTCTGAACTGCATAGCGAGACCCTGTCTGAGAAGGACAAAAAGGAAAAAAGACATTGGAATGCAATTTTGTCATAGCCACATGTTTGGATGAAGACAGAGGAATGTGTGCAGAGTTTTGTCCAAGTCAGGCTTAGCGATTGGAGTGCTGGCTCTTTCCTTTCTACTCCTCTGAACACAACGTGCTGGATAAAGGTGTGCTGCCCGCTCCTTCCTGGGCATGCGCGGTATCAGAATACCTTGCTTGGCAGGCAGCACGCGCCCCTGAGATTAATGTTCTCCTTTTTCTCCACAGCGACTTTCACTAGGGAACGTTGGTGGCCACTGATCATACCGTTCAAAGGTCACTCAGCTACATGGCACCGAATATGTTTGGCGCCGGATGACACAATCCACGCCACTAGAGAGCTCCACCTTGTCACAGTGTTTATGTTTGCCTCTTGATTTAAAAGCCTTGTCATAGCCACTGTTTTGGTGTCTTTGTCATAGACAAGTTGAGCACGGTGGGGCGTGCCCGTAATCTCAGCCCTCGGGAGGCTGAAGCAGGAGGATTGCTGTGAGTTCAAGGCCAGCCTGTACTGCAAAGAGAAACCCTTCTCTCAAAAAACATCTAAAAGTAAAAATATAAAATGAAATTAAGAAACATAAAAGCCCATGTCCCTACACTATGCTATGTTACATTGTAGGCTACCAAAGTAAATGATTTGTTAATGTTACACGTTTTGTCTTTCAGTAAGAATTCTCATTGAAATCAGAGCCCAAAGTAATGTTGGTATTTAAAAGGGGATGTCTTGTTCCTCTGACGCTGAAAATATGATCAAAATTTGTAGATACATGCAAGATTTTTTTTTCTTCTAATTCACCTTGATAGAAAATCAAAAAAGCTGCTGAATTAAACATTTGACAGATGTTAAGAGTAGGTTTTTGTTTGTTTGGGTTTGGTTTTGCTATCCAAAACTATTATAGGGAATCAAAACAAAATAAAATAATCTTTCCATAAGAGGATAGAGAAACTGACCTGCAGTCTTTCTATGGGAGCTGAAGCAGGGCTGACTAAAGTTAGAAGATGCAATGTTCTGAGTCAAGCAGTGTGGCCCTGCCGAACACGAGGAGCACTGATGCACACCAGGGCCAGAGAGGGATAGTCACCAGGCTGGATCTGTGTGACAGGGAAGGAGGGTAGCACAGGGGCAGGACCTCTGCCTGGGAGACCGAAGGCCCTGCAGCCGAGCCCCGGGGCTGAAGAAAAGTCAGCGCTCCAGCAAAGCCTCTCAGAAATTACTCCCACTCTTCACTTGAGCTTCTTGAGTCCCTGTTCCTTCAAGCAGAGCTGATCCTAGCTTTATTTCTTCCTGAGCCACGCAGCCTATCAATATTCTCCTGTCCATCTGCCACACGCTTCTTCATTGTGTGATGTAATGCAAAGCTGCAGTTCCAGATAGATATATGGCTTCAACTCTGTATAAGCGAAAAGTATCTACTTGTGTTTTCAATTTAAGATAACGTGTCAAACTTAGGATGTACCTGTTAGCATGGGCCAGTCGCTCTAATAGCATCTGTTCACCTACCCTTGTACAGATAGATGATCAGAGTAGACCTGAGGGCACTGGTGGTCAGATAAGGCAAAAGAAGAAACATCCATTTTAGAGAAGAAAGAAAGTAGGACAGAGACCGGGGACAGAGACCTACATACCTGTGAGCAGAACGCGTAACCACATACATTGCGGGAATATTCTATTCATTTGCCAGGTATGTACTTATTGAAGGGCAGCTCAGGGAAGAGCCCCGTCCTGGTGATGCAGAGACTGCAGTGGATGTAGCGTGTTGCAACTGCTGTCCTCACGGTGACTAAACTTGAACTATGTCTCTGTAAAAAAACGTCACAGAGCGGGCAGCCTCCCCTGAGTATTGCCTGCAGTTCTGAGGCTGGGAAGTGCACGTGCCTGTGCCAGCCTGCTAAGTCTGCAGCCAGGGCTCTCAGAAGGTCCCGTTCCCCAGGGGACTGGCAGGCGCCACCTCCTGTGTGAACCTGGAGGAAGACAGAGCTCTCCGGAAACTCCTGTGGTATAAGGACACCACCAGTCCTTTCAGATTAAGGACCGATCCTTACAGTCTCATTCAACATGACTCACCCACAAAGGACCCTCTCTCACAAGCACGATCAAGCTGAAAGTCAAGGTGTCACTTAAGAATTACAGAGGAGAACAGTGTTCAATCTGTAGCCCCCTCTGAACTTGAAGAGGGCCTTATTCCTCAGATTGGAATCCTAAATTCCACAATTCAACTTCAAAACCTCACTGTACTTTCTTGGGGAATTTTCTAAAAATAGTCTTCCTTTCTTCTCTTCCCACTGTCTCACTGTGTCTTTGATCTATGACAAAATAATATTCCAATTAGCATTCTTGTCTCCAAGAACTCGTAATGACTACAATTTCACTGAGATGGGTGATACCATAATAGAGAAAATTTCAGGCTAAGTTTCCCATCCTCCAGGAAAGCCAAGAAAAATCTTAATTGTTCTAATTTGTGTAGAGAACATCATACAAGTAAGAGAATATACAAATTAATACAGGTAATTTTCCTCAGCTACACATATCAGAGTTCTGGCATATTTAAAAATCATTCTCCTCCTGATAATAGTAGTTGGGTCTTTTTTTTTTTTACAGTAAAATGGTGTATCTGTCACTTTTATTCTTCTCCAAAAGGAATTTTCAAGTTGAATGGTAGATATATATTCTCTTTTATAAGGAACTTGCATCATCAAGGATAATCACTCTTTTCTGAAATGGGTAGAAGGCAATTGTGCCCTTTTTTTTTTTTTTTTTTTTTTTTTGAGACAGGGTCTCGCTGTGCAGCTCAGGCTGGCCTAGAGCTCACTTTTGTAGCCCAGGCTGGTCTCGAACTCGCACCGATCCTCCTGCCTCAGCCTTCCGAGTGCTGGGATTACAGGCGTGTGCCACCACGCCCGGCAATTGTGCCTTTCATTGTTCTTCAAGAGGAGCAGATGCTGCTCACTGGCCACTAGGGAGACACGAGCTAAGCCCCCCGTAAGGGTGCTTTCCTAGTGAGTGGTGAATTCATGGCTGGAAACTAGATTTATCTTTTAATGCTCCTCACAGAGGGAGAAGAAGTTACAAAGAGCCTCAAATTCTGAAGACATAGAGAGCATTTTGAGACTCAGATTTACCACTTAGCAGCTCTTGGACACTTTATGTGATGCATTTAGACGAAATAAACTACATTATTCTTCCTTGTACATTGATCTTTTCTAAGTACACACTTAGATGAGCAGAGGGGCAGACAGTTATCCTGCAAAAGCGCGAGAGTTGTAAGTGATTTTTCTTTACTCTTTCCAGCCTCGTTCAGTCAAAAGGCCTCCTAGTGCCATGTTTCCCAAGTGCCTGCATAACTGGACTTTGTACTGAAAAGTACAAATAGAAGGTTTAAGGAATTAAATCCTGTTCATTCATACTGATGATCCTGAATTTCGATGAAGATAGAGATGAGTGAGGAAAAAAAATAAAGAAAAAACATCCCACAAGTAATAGACAAGATAATTTAAAGAGTCACTTGATGTACCTTTCCAGATTCTGTTTGAAATTCATTGTACCTATGTACATCAAAATTAATACTATTATGGAGTAACCTTAGCTAGAGCAAAAGGTTCCCTCCAAGTATGCTGACCTCTTTACCTAGGTTCATAAAATTTTATACTTTAGTTGTAGAAATAACTGTTGGTGTGCTACCTGTCTAAGAGTCATTTGGATATCAAAAGTTTCATGTAACTTTGTACGTGCTTAGTGGAAAAAATGTATTTGCCTTAACTCTGTAGCACAGAGCACTGAGGATAATAGCACTTCAGATCGGTTCTGCTGCAGGTGTACTGCACTTCAGAATCACAAGCCAAGAACCCTTTTGCTTTTCTCATGCCTCCCAGAATACGCAAGGAAAACACACAGAAACGTGCAAGGCTGTGGGTCCTATGGATAACAACGAATGTCAGTGCAAGACTTAAGCTTAAAGAAATATGGATATTCTAAAGACATTTAAAAACACCTCACCCATAATGCCCTAGTTGTTCTCATTCCTGGGACGATATCTGACACCCTGCCACTTCAAGGTTTGCATAGCCAGCCAGGTTAGAGGCGGGGCACAATTGCGGAGGTGCCAGTGGAGAAGGGCTACTCATAGCAGGAAGCAGAGAGCGCCTCAGAGAGGAGCTGAGCCAGGAAATGTGCCCTTCCTGGCTGTGCTCAGAGCCACCCACCTCTTCTGACCGTGCCCTACGGTCTCACATGTTGGCAGGCAGGAAGCCCCTATAACCTAATCCCTTCCCAAGGTCCTACCCTAGTGCCATGAGGCATTGAGGGGACATCTAGATAGAAATCATAACACCGTCTTCATTAAGAATGGGAACTGGTAACTTGCATATCATGTAGCTTTCCGTTCTAGGCCACAGGGACTCCGTGTCAAGCCATTTACTGCAACATGTCTCAAGTTGTATACTACCTACGAATGTTCTGTCAAAGTAAAAAATTGTATTCGGTAAAATTAGCTGTGCCAAGAAGACTTTATTTAACACTTTTATTTAAGACTATTATACTGGAGGACAAAGGCTGAACTTAACTCTGCTAAAACAAAGGACAGTCTTTAAAAGGGGGGGTATGAGGACCGTAGTTCCCATATGCTTACTGGTTGCTCTTACCCAAAGAGACAGGAAGCTTTCTCATATCTTCATGACAGAGGGCAGTTTTTTAAATCACTGCGTCACTAAAGATAGGCTCCCATCCTCCCAGGGACAGTAGCCCTATCTGTCTTTATAATTACATTTCAAAGAGGTGGCTCTGGGGTCCTTGAGAAAGACTCCACCTAGATTATAAAACTGTCATGAAGCTTTTAAGGAGAGTTATATACATTTCCAAGGGAGCAGAGAAAGGATTTATAATTATAAGTTTTTTTAAAGTAAATGCTACACTCAGTAACTGAGTTGAGGAAAAGGGCAGGAGAGGGAGTGGAGGAAAGAGATTTATTTAGGTATGTAAGCAGGATGGCTTGCACAACTGTACCAAGCATTGCTACCGGTCTATGGGAAGAAGTAGTTCATGCTTTAACTTTTTTCATCTCTTTTTTTCAGCTGTATGTTTTTCTTCTTCATTTCCTATGGATTTCTTTCTTGGTTTCTTCCAATTTTACATACATTACCTTACAACACGAATAACTGGTTGGAGGACAGCACTATGCATTAAAGCAAATACTGAGAAATTCGTATTGTTAAGTGAAATTCTATATCACTTGTATTTTTTTCTGCTTTAATTCTAATTTGTACTCTCTTTTTAAAATAATGAAAATATAAAAATAATCAATAAAATAAAATAAATACTATAGGAACTGGGAGGTCAGGGACCTGAGTTAGGGAGCATCCTGCCTATAGTCTAGCGAAGCTGCGGAGAATGTTCAAGTGCTCTTGCTCTCTTTAATCCTCTCAACCTCTTTCAGCTCCATATTTCTACAGCCCTTTTTGTTTCTACCTTTCACGCAGAACATAATGAGCAGGACTTGCTAGATGTTATTCAACATAACAATCTTAATTCTTTTTTCCATCCCTCTTGTCCTCTCCGCCCTCTCTCTTCCATTTCTTTGGCCCCTTCCCTTCTACAAAAATAATCTCAGCCTGAAAGAAACAAATATCAATAGAAATAAAACCTTAATTAAGAAGCCTATTGTTCATAGCCATGCTTTTCAGTTATGTTCAGTCTCATAGTTTGATGTGGTCAATGAAAGTTAAAGCCTTGTTTCTATAAAATAAATAATTTTTAATAAAAATGTTAGCTTGCGCGTCTACCTTCAGACTCTTTTGTGTCATGGAAGAGCGTATTTTATTCCTTTTCTCATTAGGACTTCACAATGTCATTTTATGGTTCAGATTTTATAAGGCTCATTTGGACTAAGATCTTGTGATTTATCAAGACAAAGCTAAGAAATTCTCCTAAGTCACACAGTTCCTAAGTCATGTGACCTCTATCTCTGGTTGGTGTACTCTCTCAGGTTCATAGAATTCGGAGGCTGCCAGGGCAAAATGCCGTCGCGAAGTGATTTAAGCTATGGAAATTAGTCCTCTCTGTTCTGCAGAATGAGCAGTGCGAGACCACAGTGCGAGCCAGCTAGTTTCCACGTTGGGCCCTCTTGGCTTGACCTGTTGACAGCCAGCGTCTTGCTGCGTGCTCCTGCGTATCCTGCTATGGCTGCTTTAAGAGAAGAGGATGAGGAGGTAGAGAGGAAGAACGGGGGAGGGCGGAAGAGAAAGGAGGATGGGGACGAAAAGCAGACAGGAAGAGAGAAGAAAGCGCAGAAGCATACTTTTTCTCTTACGGATTCCATGTCCACTCTTTTTTATTTTGAAGATGAAGCAGATAAACAACGAAGCAGGCCGGTAGGACAGTGGCAGTAGGTGGCACGCTGTGCATTGTTGTCTTCCTAGTAGTTACTCGGAGCACAAGGCACAGGGCTGGTGTCTCATGCACAGGCCACTTCCCTCCCACTAAGAGCTTGTTCCAATGAGCTTCCGCATAGCTGGAAGCCAAACCCTCACACCAACACTGGAAGGGGGAAATGGTTTCTTCCGCTTCGGGTTTCAAAGGTTTCAGCTGAAGCCTTCGTAGGTTTCACAGAGAAGAGCTGCAATGGAGCAAAGACCTGAAGCTGCTGGGGCTGGCCAAGCATGGGGGACGTGGAAGCGACAGCGGGGGAAGGGCCCCAGCCCGGACCCTAAAGCCAGCCTGCGGGACCCACTGAGACAAGCCCAGGTGAGCTCTGCTGTGCATCACAAGATCCCAGGGATGTAACCCACCGATTCTGGGAGGACATAATTGAATCCCTAGCAATGCCTCAGTGCCTTTGTCCATGGGCTATGGCCAAATGTTATCTACTAGGCGCTGTTTAGGCAGCAGAATTTTTTTTTTTCCATATTTCTAGTAGCTGAGAACTCCCAGGTTAGGTACATGATGAGGGCCTGCTTCCTGACAGGACAGACATCTCTGCACAGGGTCTCCACATGTGAAAGTGAAGAGTTCTTCTCAGCATCTTGTTAGATGTCTGAAAATGATGGTACATGTTTAAATTTTAATAAAATCATAATAAAAGCATATTAATCCCCTTCAAAGTACCTGCACGAGTTGGAACACACTTGGCCACTTCCTAGGGCCATTTCGAAGCCCTCCTTTCGAGAACAAGTCTCTTCAGTTGCCCTGTCATTGTTGTTGCCTCAGTCACTCAAGATGATTGAAAATATTTATCTTTTGTGGTCATTTTGACTTCAAAGAAACATCAAAAGTCACACAGTTGCAGAGCTGCTGACTATGGTGAATGCAGGAAATGATTTTACAAGTCCACTTTTCCACTGGGTGGCACTAGGCAGCAGTAATCACCATATTTGCGATCTCACCTGGTAAAGATACTACTGAAAGAGGACTTGCAGAGCTGTTGCAGAAAGCAGAAGGAATAAGTTTGATGCAAAGGGTGGTGTCTTGAGTGAGATTCATGGCCGTCTGTCTTTCACTTTAGTAATTCTCATGTTACTGATTTTTTGGGCTAGAGTCTTGTTATGTAGGCCAGGCTGGCCTTGAGTTTGTCAGGGCCTTCCTGCCTCAGCTCCCAAGTCCTAGGATTATAGACATATGCCACCATGCTTGGCTTATAATAAATTTTTAAAATCTCAAGATTCATCCTATGATTTGAATATACCCTCTTCACCTGATCCCTTATAAAAGCCTACCTTTTAATAACTTGAGTTGGGGGATTAAGCTTCAACATGTGAAACTTTGAGGAGACAAAATTTAGAGCCCTGCATTGACTGCCAGCATCGCTTTCACTGGATGGATAGGTTCTGTGTTTGAATTATATTTGAAACTAATCTGCTACTTTGGTTATGATTGCAGTAAGGTCCCCAGGATAACTAAGCAGGTTTTGGACATGGGAAGTGAAGAAAAGGGGACTAAGCCTCAGAGGCCTCCGATGCCTGCCTGGCAGCTTCACATCACACTGCTGACTTTGGCAGCTTGTCTGTTCTTGTCTGGTGCCTTAGCAGCCTGCAGCAGAGGCCGAGTTGTTGGGATGTGTGCTGAGATGGCCAGAGCAGGGCCCAGGAAGGGAGACTCCTCCGCATATCTGCAGCAGGCACGAGGCACGAGGCACCCACAGAACGCATATGCTGTGGGCTGCCTCTCTATGGGGAGTGGGATCATGTATCCCTACTCGCCAGGCTGTTCAAGGTTACTCAAATTGTGCTTGGGGCCTGCAGAATGAAAATGGCATTATTTTAGAATCTGGATATGTTGTTGTGAAAGGCCTCTGTAGGTAGTTTGCGTGACTGAGGGAAAAGAAGTCTTTAAAGAAGAAATAAATACGGCATTGGCCATAACTTTACAATTCTAAAATCTCTATTAGTATAATCACAGGGAAATTTTATAATTTCAAGTTCATATGTACTTATTTATTTATTGCTTTTTGCCTTTTTTGAGACAGAGTCTCACTCCACAGTTCAGGTTGGCCTTGAGCTCACTTTGTAACCCAAGCTGTTCTGGAACTTGCAGTGATCCTCCGACTTCAGCCTCCCAGGTGCTGGGATTACAGGTGTGCACCAGCAGACCTGGTTCATTTATTTGTTTTTCAAGAGAAAAAAATTAAAATGGTGCAGAATTTTAAAGCAAGATGATAGGAAATCAACAGTGGTTGTCATGTCGCATATTGTTATCTTCAAGGTCATTGCTTAGAGTACCAGATGTAGCTACGCAAAACTGATCAAATAGTGTGACACTGTTTCTTTCAATGAACTAATAAAAAAAGTTAGTAATATATATATATATATATATATATATATATATATATATATATATATATATATCCCTACCTTCTTTTCTTCTTTATCCCACCAATGTTTTTTTTTTTCTAATACTGGAAACAACCCAAATGTCTATCAACTATGGACTGAGGATTGGATGAAAAAGATGTGGTATTTTTATACAATGAAGTATTACTCAACTATAAAGAAAGGCTTTTATTGGCAGATGGATCCCACTAGAGACCATACTCTTAAATGAAACAAATCAGACCTATGTGTGCAAATATCCTATTGTGTCTCTAGTATAAGAACCTGAAAGAAGCTGGGCATGGTGGCACATGCCTGTAATCCTAATACATGGGAGGCTGAGGCAAGAGGATTGGTGTGAGTTTGAGACCAGCCTAGCCTGGGCTACAGAAGTAAGTTCAAGGGCACTCTGAACTGCATAGTGTGACTCTGTCTCAAAAACATAAAATAAATGAATTAATTAAAAGAACCTGAAAGAATAAATAAGACCCAAAAGGTACAACAAATATTGTAAAAGGGAAACTCGCTGCACAAAGGCACAGAAGACTTTTACAGAGCAGCGCTGTAATTGTCGTTTGGAATAAGCTCCCTCTGTATGACTGGTACACACTTGATGTGATTGTAGCGACCGACAGAAGAGGACTAAGATAGAGACAAGCCGAGGAGCTTGTGGCTAGCAGAGCTCTGTCTCCTTTTGCCTGCAGTCTTCCTCAGCCGTGTGTTTCCACTCTGGCCTGAGTGCTTGCTACTCCTAACACTGAGGGTCTGAATAGGAGGGTCTCCTCGTAGGCTCTCAGCCCAGGAAGCAGAACAGCGTAACTGTGAAGAGAACGTATCTATCTGGAACAAAAACGCATGGGGGAGGGGATTCTGGTTAGTGGATAGATGGGAAAATACCCTAGCAAGGAAATGTAATTGGCCCAAGGCGATTAAGGAAGAATTTCTTCTATAAAAAAATGGAGGATGACTAGAATATGCAAATCTCAGTGAAAAATTGGTGCAGACTAGCTTTTATTCCTAGGGCAAGGCATAAGTTGAAGACCACTAGGATTTGTAATTTAGGAAAATGACTGGATGCTGTGTAGAAAATAAATTTAAGTGAGCAGGAGTGGGAGAGGGGGCATGAAGGCGAGTCTGGGCCACACAAATATCATGGAGTCGGCGAACTCTTACGGCCTACTTTGCAATTGTCTTGTTTTTCCTACTCTATCATCTGGGTGGTACAATTCCAAGGCTATAATCTAAAGGGGGCAGAAAGAATCCACTTCCCTGGATTCGAAGAATAACACATTGAAAGAGGAGTTATTCCAAGAATAACACAAGGAAGAGGAGTGTGTCTCTTGTTAAACTAAGGTCATCTAGTTTTAATTCAGGGGACAGAGTTTCTTGGTTTTCATGAAAAATGTGTTCTTGGTGCACCCCCAACATGCAGAGCTTATTGAAGGCTTCGCTAAGTCCTATGAGAGACAGAAGCAGGCCTTGCATTTTATAATGGATGAGATGTACAAGGAAATCTTACACTGCCGAATCTGATGACATGATTCATGAAGTGTAGCTGTCCCAAGGAAATGGCCCTTTGGAATACTGTGCAGGGCAGAGAGGTGCACTGGGTAACAAAGAAGATGGAGCCCACCATCAGGCTGCGGCAGGTGGGCTGTAGCAAGCTTCTTGGCGCTGAAACTGAAGAGCACCGTGAGGCCAGATTTGCTGAAGGAAACGTCTCCGTTTGAAATATCAAAATGCTGGTGTTCCAGGTCACAGGTGCCTCAACATTAGGCAGGTGCTGAAGTTCCAGTGCCATGGGGGTTCTCTGCTTCTCCCTGATGGAAAGCAGACTTGAGGTGGTAGAGAGGAGCGTTTGCTGTGATGGGAGCTGAGGAGTAGCTCGACTTCTCCGCCGGTACACCTTCAAGTGTGCGCTTCGGTTGGCTTTTCTGAGATCATTTCACTCTACTTTCCTGTCAAACATCAGGCACCTGTGCTCCTCCTGTTTCATTCTGTCGCCTAGCTGGCATTAGAGGTGTGGACACCAGGCCTCACTGGCTGGCAGCCCTGGGTGCTAAGCATTTTATACCCTTTGGCATAGATGCAAGTCATCTGCCTGGTCACTGAATAGAAAGGAACTGATATTTCTCACAAAATCAGTGAAGGAAAACCAGTAGAAGTTTCTAGAAAGACAGGATAAAGTGGCCCCATTTCTTCAGGTTCATCTGCAGTTGGAGCACATGAGCTAACGTCACTCCTTTGCATGTTGGAATCGGGGAAGCTGGGGCCCTGCATGGAGTGTTGTCTTCAGGGACCGCTGGGCTTCTCCTCTGGTTTCTGTGCTCACCAGCTGTTAACCTCGCCCCAGCTGCTTGGCCTGTTTGTGCATGCATAAGGTGGGAAGCTACAGTCCACTTCAGAGCCCTTACTAAAACTCTGACAAGCGCCAGGCATGATATTCCCGATGTTTGCAGATGCTAAGATTACTGTTTCCTGGTGAACATTCACAAACATAGACTCTCCAAGGGATTTTCAAAGCCTCCTTCTACTTAACTCTGTCCTATTTTCCTTCCACATTCCCTGCTTCTCAGTTGCTGCCCTCACCCCCACTTAATTGTCTTTCACCACTTCCCTGAAGATCCTGGCTCTCCTTTCTGTGGCCTCGCTGCCCCACATGACAGTCCACAGCCTCTACCTACCGAAGCTGAAGCCCAAGTCTAGGCCACCACCTCTGCTCCCCACCCCTACCCTGCTGTCTCTCTGTGAGCCCGTGCTCTGCGTACAATCTCGCTTCTCTTCCCATTCCTGTTTCTGCTACTGCCTAAATCTTCTTTACACATCCTTTCTGAGAGTAGTTGGAAAAATATCGTGGTGTGCTGGTTGTACATTTGTATTGTAGGATGGTTAAAAGGAAAAGCTTAAGGGCCTCAGGCCATCCCCTATCAAGTCCACTCTGGCTCCTACTCCAACATGTGCTCAGCTCCCTCCCAGACCCCAACTCTCCAAATCATACACCTGATCAGAGCTTGACCTGGGACTTTCTGGGTATCAGGCATCTTTTCATGGGATCTGGTGAAACGTTAGCAACTGAGAATCGTGGAAGTGTAACCCTACCCTGAACTTCATTCTGTCTTCACAAATGAAGCCCTAGAGTCTCATTTTATGTTTCAGTTGCCCGAAGTATTAATACATTGTCTGGTGACAAAAGTAGTTGCAGAAATAAGTTTTCTACACTCAGATTTTCGTATTTTAGCAATATGTTTATTTGATAAGAAGTCTAATCTGTGCTGCTTAACAGTCCTTTATATTATTATCTTATATAGCATATGTATTTTGTTATTGCTCTTAAATGTGAAGCTGTTAAGAGATGCATTCAAGGAGTATGGGACATTAGACCACTGAAGACCTCTGTTTATCTTAAGTTTAACCTTTGAACATGTCTCTGTACAAGATTTTGCAAAACACTGCAGAAAAACCTTTTCTTTATGCTTAATGTTATATGACACATTAAGTAGTCAGGCCTGGCATTTTTGTTGATTCTTTTCTCTTTAAGTTAAATTTAGCTTTAACTGATACACAGGAACAAAAACGATACGTTTATAAATATGGGCACTAGAGCTAAATAAACATATCTCAAAACACACACACACACACACACACACACACACACACACGGTGACCAGGTATGTGCAAAAGTGCCCAGTGCCACTGGTCATCAGAGCAGCGCAAAACGACACCAGCGAGATGTCGCTTCACTCCAGGAAGAAGGGCTGCCGTTAAGAAGACAGACCACAGCGAGGGTGTTGAGGGTTTGGAGCCCAGGGGATCCTTGCGCAGCGTGGCAGAGAAGGTAGAGGAGCGCCGCTGCTGTGAGGAGCAGGGTGTTCCGCAGCATGGTCACTCTTGAAGCCCCTTCTCACTGACGCTAGGTGCCCGAAGGAGGGACATCCGTGTGCCCGGGAGACGCGCGCAGGACAGCGTTCCTTCCAGCACCACTCACAAGCGCCAGAGTGCAGTGCACGGTGGTCTCTGTGCTAGCATTCCACCGGCATCCATGACAGAACCCTGGGGAGCCACCCAAGGACGGAGTGGTCACTTTGGTCAGCTTGTAGCGATCAGTCGCAGCGTGTATTCAGCCTCTGCTTCAGGTCTGCGGAGCAGCAGAACCTGATGGTGGAAAGGCGGGGCAGTGAGAAGGCCGGGGGCCTGGGGACGGCACCGAAGCACAGAGGCCAGGAAGAGGACGCCCTGCGCGCCGCCCTCCCACCTCGCTGGGCGGCACGGCCTGCAATCAGTGTGGATCCTCTGGGGACACCCGCTGCACGCCCGTCCTCTCTGCAAACGCCGGTGGAGACAGACGTGGAAACCTGTGCTCCTGACTTCCGAGGCGTATAATTAGGATGAACCTTCCAGCGCTCGCACTGTCCCAGCTCCTAATCTCGTTTGCTGTGGATTATGAGGCGCGTTATTTACACCTGTCTGACCTGCCTGTGCGCATAGATCAAGCCACCCTCATTACCACCTGCTGTAAATCACCATTCTCGTGTGCTCATTTTTCTTCCTGGCTATCAATGAAAAAGGCAGCACACGTGATCTCGCTGAAGACAACCGTATAATAGACGAAGAAGCTTCGACCGAAGTAAGAAGCTTCACCTGTAGAATAAGAATAATAGCACCAAAGTCCTGTCGTTCTGTGAAGATTATGGAAATTATTAAAATAGTTATGATGGTAAATGATAAATAATATTACATTTAGTATTTCTGGGTAGCATGTAAGCTGTTTTATAAAGTTAAATTTATGTATTGGTATTAGACTGAGTTTACTTTAAGAATTATAAGGGACACTATGAGGTGTACAATATACTTACATTTGATCTATGTCACCACGATTTCAATATGTAAATGCTTAAAGTTCATAGTACCAGACAAAGGGGACAATGACCATATAAACTTGTTTGGCCCTAAAATGAATGTTGCTGTAGCAGTTACCCCCGTTGAAGCACTTTTTCTGCAGGTTACCCCATGAGGTATGCTTCTGCCTCCTTTGTTCATGGATATGATGCTAGATGAATGTCCAGGAAGCTTCGCGTTGACCTGTTATTCCACATGAATTTTTAAAAAGTCCCAGATTTCATTGCAGACCTGTCATTGGTTACCTGTTTGAAAACACAGGAGAAATCTGATGATAGTTCAGAGGGGAACAAAATGGTACCCACTGCCCTGCTGTTCTTGGGTTCAGGTCAGGGCGGACTCTGTGTCAGGACAGCTGTAACCCTGCCAGCTTCTTTACAACTGGCACTGCAAGCTTTGAAGTTGCAGTGAGAGAGAAGAATGCTGCAGACAAGAGGCTGCCAAGTGAATACGTCCTTAGCAGAACGCTCACGCAGAGTAAATCCGCATCCATCCCAATTTATTAGAGCAAATAAGAACATTTAATTCTTTTTTTTCCCAAAAGAACAACAAAAGCCCTAGCAGGGATTCATGCCTTTATGAAGGGTTCTGTTATATTACAGAGCGGGGCACACATATGTATCACGTGCCAACACAACCTTAACACCTGCCACAAATCGCTGTCTTCCTTGTAGCCTCGCTTCTTCTCTGGTGTGTCAGTGAGGAAAGAAAGAATGAGAAACAGTCCCTTGGAAGACAGCAAAAGAAAGCTACAGCTCGACTTCAGCAGCAATTTAGAAGATATGTAGATGCTTGTCCTCAGCATAAGGATGAAATTTGGTCTCCCTGGAGGCTTTAGCTGTGCCGCTATGAAGAGATTCTGACAACCAGTGATACATTTACAGGTCACTGAACTAAATTCTAACGTTTGCATTTCTTGATATTTCAGCAACTACTCCTTACAGATTTCAGAGATAGAACAAAGTAAAGATGTAGAACAAAGTTAAATAAAAAATGTCTCACTTAAAAATACTTTGAAGTTATTTCGTACTACTTTGATTTTGTGCAGGGAGTGGCGGAGGAGCTGCAGGTGTTCACTACTAGTTCCGACTGGTGGTGGTCTGCCCATTTACAGCCTCGCAGGAGCTGGGATTTCAGGCACACGCCAGCACACACAGTCTCAATTGCCATCTCAGCACACCCCTGGGGCAGAGCTGGTATGGCAGGCCTAGGGACTGAAGCCCCAGCCCCTGTGCAAGCAGGCACTTTAGTCTGCTGAGCTATTTGGCCAGCCCTCACTGCTTTCATTTTTGTTACAAAGTTTTTGGGAATAGTCATGTATTTTATATTTGTTTGGTTTTTTAAACTTTATTTATTTATATTATGGCCTGTTCAGCCTGCCCTGGGGGCTGGGCTGGCACAACATATGGTGCCGGGGATCAAATTACAGTCCATTCAGTTGCCTAAACTTACCTAAGCAGGCTCTTTAGACTGCTATGCTATCTTGTTGGCCCCTATTTTATACTTTATATACAATTACTTCACGACATTATTAAATTTCATATTTGTTATCCCTTTTCTGAAATTTTATACACATTCTTTAAATTTTCTGATTTAAAAAATATGAACCAACAGTGTAATCTTCTGCTTTGCAAATGACTTCTGTAATTTTTTTATATCTTTAAGACATGGAAAAGATTCTCATATTAGCGAATTATTTGCATTAGAAGATCTAATGATATGTATGGCATTAAGTGTAAGAGCTAATATGCTTTTTAAATCACAAAACACCACGATTTAACTTTTTTTTATTAAATCAACAATTAGATTTATAAGAAAAAGCGCTTATATTTTTCCCAAATTACCTGCTGATTTTGATTTTGTAACCATTGTTTCTGAATCATTTTTATGCATGACCATAAAGAAAGTAGATGATTCCCAAAGAGATTATTTAGAAAATTACATGTTAAAGATGACTGCCTAGTATATGTTATAAGTTTTATCAAAATATTTATTATAAACATATAGGCATTGTACAAGGCTAGCACTGAAGAATGCTGCAACCAGCATCCTCTTGTTTCATCAAAGCTATCTAAAGGAAAAAGACTAACATTTCAGTCTCTAACATTTGTTTCTTAGGAGAATACTTTCAAAACATATTTCCAACGTAGCAGCATCTAGTAACTATCTGATGTACTCCCTAGGAAGTACGTTTGTCTAGAGGAATGGCCAGGATGCTGTTGTCTTTCTTTGCTTATCCTTGATCCTGCGACTTTTTTTAATAAATGTTTTTCAACCAAAATATCTTTCCACTTCAATATATTAGCCACACCCAACTTGCCCACTTACTATAAATACAAAGCAATAAATTTTCATAGATGTCTTCATAGAAATCTTGCAGAAATGGACTCTACGAACCGCTTGGTCTTTCAACCATAAAGGCAACGTATACCAAAATACTTTACAGAAATCTCAAATTAGAACTAACTGCACTGTTAGAGTCATATATACTCACCTTACTAGTGAAATTCACCTGATTATTGGAACGGGAACTCTAACTGCTAGGTGGATTTACCAGCAAGAACAATATTAATAGTTAAGAAAGGTTAAATTACCTGTCGTGTACTTTAATCTCTCCTACTTAATGATTAAATGACAATTTTATTAAATGTTTTTAAATTGATAATTTATCTGTCTTAGCAGGACAAAAATTCTTCCCTAACATCAATTTGAATGCATTGCCTTTTGGGCTGGAAATGCTAATTACAGTTATTGAAAGAAGGAACTAGAAAGCAATGGGGCTAAAAGGATTTATGTATTTAATGACCTTTAATTAGCAATCAGCACTTAGCTAGGTGGGTAGTGCTTCTTTATCTTAACAGAGAGAATTCTTTATTTTCATTTCAAAATAGTGATGCCTCAACAGACATTGAACGCGTTTCTCATTCATGCCTGGCTTGTAGAGAATCTGCCAAAGCTGCTGAGTCTCTTGGAATCACTGCTAAAAACTAGTGAAGCAATGAAATCAGCAGATTCTCCCAGGAGGGGCAAGGGAGCTTTTAGATTTTAAAACATCCACTGGTGAGCACATGGATTATATTTTGTTCTTTAACATAACCTACAAATGTGTATGAGAAAAAAGGGTGCTGAGAAAAGAGCGCATTACCTATTAGGATCACAAATGAGAAATTAGGTTTGAAAATGTGTTTTAGGATGAAGAATGCGTCCTGCATATGTTTTGACATCAAATTAAGAACTTAGTGGGCCAGGGAGATAGCTTAGTGGCATTAGTACCTATCTGAGAAACGCAAGGTTCTGAGTTTGATCCTAAAAAATAATGAATACAGCAATAAAAAGTAAAATCACTTAGTTAAGCATGTATTTAGAACACTTCCCATGTGAAATTTTGCACAATCATTCTTTGATTATAGTCCAGTGGTAGAGTCCATGCAGAGCACGTGTAAGGGCTTTGGTTCAATCCCCATGACCACAAACAAAAACTTATCAAAATAATATTCCCACTCTTATGATGCGGCGCTTGGCAGTAAGTGTTACAGCTGCCTGAGGTCCCAATCCTGCAATGTTCTTAATGAATATATGCAAATATGCTTAGAAAGATATACTTTTTCCACATTCTGTTTCAATTTTATTTTCTATTATTGCATCTCTACCGTGCATGATTCTCTTCCTTGTGGGACCTGGCACATTTATGCCACACATCCTGATTCTTTTCTCAGGCTCTTCCCCTGCCTTCCTTTCCCTATCACCTTCTCCTTGCAAAAGCCCTAGCTCCCTACTTGCTATTATCTAACTAGTGTCTATTTTGCTTCTTATTTGCAGGTTGGGCTTTTCATGTAGGAGAATGGACAGGCTATGTAAGGTTAGGTGTCTGGTTCGTCTCATTTGACTCTATGACCTCAGGGCACTTCCATCCTCCTGCAGGTGACTTGGGCTCACCCTTCGCTGCAGAGCACTGCTCTGCTCTGCAGAAACACCACATTTTCTTTATTCATCCATCTCTTGATGGATAGCAGGTCGCCTCCGGAGCTCTTGCTGCTATACAGATAGGTACGCATACCACTGGTGTATGCCTTTAACTCTTTGGGGTAAGCACCTAGAAAAGGAGGATCTGGGTCCGAGGGACTTTCTACTCACAGCAATTCCACAGTGATTGCACTAGTTTCCATTCCCACCAACACTGCCCAAGCCCCACCCTGCAGCACTGCCACAGTGCGCTGCAATTTGATTTCTTGACAATAGCCATGCTTTCTGGAGTGAAATGGAATCTCCATGTTGTTTTCATTTGCAGTTTTCTGGTGGCCAGAGATGTTGAACATTTCTTTTCCTATATTTGATAGATATTTCTATTTCTTCTTCTGTGAAGCGTGTGTTTATTTCAGTTCCCTGTTTTTGATTAGGCCCTTTACTTGGGGAAGTCTGCATTCTTAGTTGTTTCTGTACTCTGGATGTTAGTCTCGGGGCTAGGGGTGCAGTGGATAACACATCTGACTACGGATCCTATTGTAGATGCTACTCTCTTGGCCAGCGCTTTCCTGGTCCTGTAAGCCGCCGCTGCACTGTGCCGATCGCTCCCCGTACTGTAGGAAAGCCTTCTAATTCACTGTGATCTCACTTGTTGGCTCTCAGTGCTATGTCTAACTCCAGTAATTATTACAGTCAGTCAAGACCCAGAGCGCTTGTGATCTTCAGGACGGAGAAAAGAAAGCCACCGTGCAGGCACAGCCCTGTCCTCACAGCTTTCAGGCTTGCACTGAGGCCAGATTAAAAGAAAATTAACAGAAACGACAGACACAAAAACCGAAAGCACAATTCTCAGGAGCGCCAGGGCTGGCGATCAGCAAATTGCTCCAGGGTGCCAAGGGACAGGATGAGCAGTAGGCCCTTGCCTACGGGGACAGTGATGGCACAGATGAGGTATTGCTGAGGAAGGACTCGGCCTGTCAGAGGGAGCCGCCAGGGAGCTGGCTGCACTGCGCCTCTGCCGACCTTGGGCCCGTACCCTCATCTTTTCCTTCTAAATTTTTTTCTTTTTCCGTATTTTCCAGAATTATTTTCCCCATATTGGCAGCTCAGCCAACTGACTTTGCAGAATTCTTTTCTTTGCCCCAGGACACTGAAGCTCACACAGGATCCTGAGATCAGAGAGGAGCTGAGGGGCCTATCTCACCAGTTTCATCATTCACACAACCAGCCCAGACTCCAGAAAGAAACAGGCCCTTCGGTCTGATGCTAAGGGTGAGGCAGACGTTGGTAGACCCACTACAATCAGTCAGCAGTGATTTTTCTGTCCTCCGAAGTGGTTACCAATAACTAGAAACCTGGAACTATAAGAACAGTATGCTTTTCTTATCACATCAATAGTCATTGAATTTTAGGACAAGATACACTGAAACCACAGAAAAATTACATGTAATTTTACCTTCTTTCCCCTCAAAAGGTATAGATCCAAGAAATGACAAAAGGTACGATAGTCATGACACAGGCTAGCTTATATTACGTAACGGAGTTCTCAAGTCAGAGCTCGCTGTCATGAAGTTGTGGTTTGGAAAAGCCCTTTACCGCCATCCACTCACTTTCGTGACCCTTCTTTGTTCCCGTGGAAACTCACGTGGCTTCAGGTCCCGCTTGCTCTTTGAGCAGGACAAAGGAGCTTGACAGACATTGAAATCTTCTGTTGTCTGGAGTATGTGCCTCGTTAATGCCAAGACGAATTAAAATAAGCCAGCCCTATAAATCAGCCTCTGAAAATCGCCCCACCCTCGTGCTCGGGGCACTTTGTGGCTGTAGAACTGTGAGTGCTGTGCTAATGCAGAAGGGTCCCTTCACTATAGCACGCTCTCCCAGGATCAGAGCGCTTAGGGAAGGGTATGTCTAGCTCACCGTGAGGTCCTTCCATGCATGTCTACTGAAGGAAAAACATCCAGGTTACAGTCTGTTAAAAGTTCCCCAAGCTACGGAGACTCAAGTGTTCATCCTATTTGAATGGACCATGGCTTCTTGAGTTAGAACCTCAGAGCCATAGTCGTCGGTGCTCTGGAATGAACTTCTGAGAAGTGGCATGACCTGTCCTCAAATGGAAAAACTTCCTGAAGAGGAAGCCCACAGTGTTAGGAAGTCTGATGCTTCAGCGGGCCTTTGCCCAAGAAGGAATTAGAGTCTCGGCACATGCCATTGGTGCCTAAAAATATGTGCTTTCCGACTCTGCAAGTCTCCGCAAACTGATGAGTCATCAAGAGATCTCTGGGTTGGAGCGGTACAAACTGGAAAGGATAGCTCTGTGGCTTGGCTTGGCAAGGCTTTGCCAGAGAAAGCTGCTCTACGACAAACTGGCCATCTTTGAAGCCGCCGAGATGCACTGTCCTCTTCTTGAAGTTAGTCCGGGGGATAGTTTCCCAGTTCACTCTCACACTGCAGTGGGAAGCAAAGTATCTGGCTAACGTATATTAAAGTAGATTCCTTCCAAACACAGGAGTCGTCCCAGTACTTAGGGTTTTTTCCTATATACAGAGCAACATTTCTTTCTTTTTTTTTTTTCTTTTAAAGAGAATTAAAAAATACATTAAAAATGGAATAGAATCTCAAAACAAGTTGACAGGAGCTCAGTAGTGGTTATTATATTTCATATTGTCCACTTTAAAGCAGTTGGTCAATTACCAAAAGTAGGCATGCGAAATTCACCAAAAAACAATTAAGCATTAACTGTGCCTTCCAATAAACCAATAGAAATTAGTAGTGCGATTATCCTAGCCATCTCGTGTGTGAGTGCATGTGTGTGCATGTGTGTGCACACACGTGTGTGTGTAGGAACTGTATGCTTTTCTGCCTTTCTTTATTGCATTTCTCATTTCCCTCATCCCAGTTGTTCTTTCCTCTTGAGCAGTTTCTAAAGAGCACGTAGAGTTTTATTTTTCTGTAGCTTTTATTATTTAACACGGGCTTTCCTTGGCTATATTGCAGTGCCGTTTTCATGGAGGCAAGGGGGCAGTTTGTGGTTAATTTTACTTTTTCATTGCAAAAATATTTTGACAATGAGTCACTTGGGGGCTATTACTGCGCATTTGAACGAAGTGCCTGTTACAGCGGAGGACACAGAATGGACGCCTTAGAAAGCATAAATAATGCCAGTGCTCCCCATTCCTAGTTCATCTGTCATGCACAGGAGCGTAAAGCGCTCTCCACACAGAGGGGAGGTTCCCATGCTGCAGGCCTAAGAGTTTCACATGATCACATGGCATAAAATGTTGATCAAATGAGAGCATTTCTGCTATTAGTCCTATGATTCTCACCCAAGACGCATCCTTTTATGTCCAAAACTGGAAAAATAGTAACACCTGTAGGTAGTGTGGAGGGCAGAAGCCTGAATGGACTTGGTCAGTCTGGTCATCTTGTAGCTGCCTTTGTAAGGAGTCTTATGTCTCTGTTAGTTACTAAATCTCAAGGGACAAAATGCCAAACCTTACTTTGGTGCATGATGCCTTGGGACAGTCAGAAGTTTCTTCTGTCTGAGGATAAGCTTCCTCTTGCAGACTTTTACACCTGACCTGCCTGGTCATCAGCCACACGCAAGGACCAAGACATGTGAGAGAGTCACCCAGTGCACCTGCTCCCACTCCCTCAGGCCTGGAGCTCCAAGAAAGGCTGCTCAGGTGGCAGGAAAAGCACCGTCCCTTCCCCTCCAGCTAGCAGGCTTTGCCTGAAGTTCATAGTCTTCCTCTCATTCCCTGGATTTTGTGCCTCCACTGTCGGAGTTTCCCCACCTGACAAGTTTGTCCCTGGGATTGTACTGTATTAATCTTCACTTTTTTGTCCACATGCCTTCTAATAATGAATATATTCACTATTCTCTATGTTTAGTGAAACCCAAAAAAGAAAATAATGAATTACTTTTACTGGGCAGTCGCTGTATATCTACTTTAACACCATTCATGTTGCCCATGTATATTTACTGTGATAGTGTCAGAATCACTGTTTGCTTGGAAGTTCTAGTCTAAAGCACAAAACACTGCAAGAGAATAGTTTTTTGTTTTGTTTTGTTTTGGGTTTTGTTTTGTTTTGTTTTGTTTGTGTGGGACCAGTGTTCGAACTCATGACCTCGCACTTGCCAGACAGGCACTTGTGTCACAGAGCTACCTCCCAGGCCCGAGAGGATAGTTTGGTCCTACTTTATGTATGAGAAAGCAGAGCAGATTAACTTTGAGCTTTCACAGATGTAACTTTCTATGGTCAGACTTTTGGTAGTCAGTGTCAGTCCTGCCATATTAACCTTTGACTCTGTCATGCTCTCGCCCACTGCTTTCTCTGTGCTGTTTTATGGGCTGCAGTAATCAATAGCTCCTGCAACTGCTTTCTTGTCCTTCACTTGTTATTACTGAGGTATAGAACTATGTGGTGAAGCTAACTTTTCACAAATATTATGTACAGGAGGGGATAGACCGCACACAAACACAGGATCAGACTCCTTAGCCCAGGGCTTGTTCCTTCATTAACAACTCTTGTTTGCCTTTCCAGGCAAGGTAGCCTGTTCCTATAGTCAGCTAAATTAGGTAGAAATGTTACAGGCAATCATATAGGACCAGGCCCTGGAGACAGTCAATATAAAGCATAAAACACATTACTACAGTGGTCAGAGGTGCATCTGTTGGAGGTTAGGCCTCAAGGGAATGATGGAATGTCCAGGACTACAGACTTCTCTAGGGGATAAACTACGTGATCACCCCTGGTCCAATAAAGTTTAGACAGACATCTGTCACCCCAGTGAGTAACGGAGCGCCCTGGACTCATCTTTCCTAAGAAGTTCTTTATTCTTTCCATAAATACCTACTATGTGATTTGCTTCCCCGTTGGATTTAACATACCTGGCTATGCTTGTAACCTCATGGGTTGATCATAGTCTAGTCCCAAGTTACACTCACTTCATAATTTTATACCTACCTCATGGCTTTGCTGTGTAAAATTGCCTCCAAAAACTGGGGTCCATAGCAGCCCCCCTGTGTCCCTTCTTGTCTATCCCAGGAGCAATCTCTCTCAATAAAATTTCCTGCTCTTAACCTCTTTTGTTCCTTGGAATTCATTCTTCGATTTTGGAGAACATAAACAGGACCCTCTGGCAGGTTTAGAGTTCTATTTATTTCTCTCATAGAATCTAAAGGTCATATATCATTTGGAGGTCCCACCAACATCATTAGAAAGAGGTAAAAGTTTGCTGTTGCTTCATAGATTCTAGATTGTGACTCATTAGGTAACCATAATGTTCATTCTACTTGTCAGTTACTTACGATAAGGCATGAAAATTCTTCTTTTCAGTGAAAAGGATGGTAATTTAAGTTAAAAATGTAGGAAGATAATGATAGTTCTCTGATGAGACATCTTACTTTCCCAGGCAAGATGTTATATTTCCGTTCTGTGTATACTGCATTTAGACTTAATACTTGTTAAATTTATTGGTGTCCCTTGCTCAACCTATTTGACTTGTAAAGCAGCAACAGTAAGAAAATTGATGTTGGAGCATTCCCTAGTAGACATTGATGGTAATTACCATGTACATTTATTTTAAAAACACGAGTCTTTTTACAAAACCTAGTTTATGTATAATAAATACATATTGCCTATTAATAAATTCTGGGTATCTAACTCCCTGTTAAGAAACAACAGACCAGCAGCTGCTTCCAAGCTGTCACAGACAGCATTCACTAGGACAGGTGGGCTCAGTCCCCAGCCTTGAGGAAGGGTCATCCCTGTTCTGCCTCAGTTTCCTTTTGTTCTGGTCTTCTGCTAGTGAAGCCATCTCAGGTCTTGAGATTCCTCACTCTCAGCTTTCTAGGATGTTGGTGATGACTCACTGGAAATTGTCTCAGTTACTCTCCATAAGCATGAGAAGACAAGACTTCTGTTTTCTGACGTTGCTGCTGTCTTTTCTATTCACTTTATACTCTCCTTCTTGAAGACCTGTTTCTGCTAAAGATTAGAGAAGAGTGAACCCTAAGCTATCTCCACAGTCCCCTCCTACTCAACAGCTAAGAAACTTTAAGTTAATCCCAAAAAAAGTAAGTGTTTGTTAATGCCAAAGACCAAAGTCGCCTTTGATGAGAGCTGCACACCGTGTCGCTAGGTCAGATGAGACATCACCACTTTGCCCATCCACAAGACCATACATAAAAGCCAGACACTTCCAGGTTTTTAGTGCAGACAACAGTCTTCCTTGGAAGACTAAACCTGAAACCCGATGAAAAGAACTGACTTCCGGGTGAGAGCAGAAAGAGCTGTTTCCCTTGAAATGGAATACTAAAGAGCCAAAAACACACTGAGTGTAAGGAAGGCCTGGATTTCCTGGCTCTCTCTCCCCTCCTAGGCCTGGTGCTCATCGGGTATGCGCACAGGGAAGGGAAAGGTTTTTAGTAATAAGGTATGGCTGCCAGAGGCTGGGTCAGTGAGCTTAGTGCATTGCAGATATAGAGACATAAAAATGTTACAGTAGATTTTGAGTAAAAATTAGGCTTATCTTGCTGCTACAAAAAATTGCCTAGGTGATTAGGTAGACAACACAAAGATCTTAGAGTCTTCTTTGCCCGAAGGTTCAGGGCAGGGTTTTCCAAGCCATTACCTGCCTCTCCATATCTCCAGGGCTGATATCTTTTGCAGGCTGGGAAGCGCCTCACCCGCTTTGAGAGTGCCTTTTGATCTTCATCCTTCACTTTCTTTCAAAGAATTGAAAAGCAATTGGTCAGGTCTCTTAATATCACGGTGGCACTGTGCTGTCTTAGTCCTTTTTTTCAATCCTGGTCTTCCTTCCAGATGTAACACTTCCATAAAAAGAATAACTAGAGAAGAAGCGACTTAACATTTCTTACAGCCTTTGGGCTACAACTGAGAAGGCTTTCCTTTTACTTATCCCTTTTCCATTAGCCTAAAAGGTTAGTTGCTCTCCCAAAGTGAGATAGTTTATCTTTTTAAAAATACTATGATACACATATGCCACTTCAGATATGCTACCTCCTTCTCATGAAAACAAAATGAATCCTAAAATATGAGCAACTACATATTTAGAAAAGAAATCACAGTAAGAGCTGTTTCCCAAACAAATACATCTCCAAGATCCTACTTTTCCTCACCAGAGATGATACCCTTTAAGGCCAAAGGTTAAAAGAAAACTACCACCTATAATCAACAACTTAAGTCCACAAGATTTACTTCAAGTCCGTAACATCTCTTACAATACTCCAATCTTGAGAGTTCCAAGCCCTGATAGAGAGCAAAGGTTGATCTGGGGCCTTAGATTGGTAAACGAGACAACCATGCCAATTCACCCAGTGCTTCTTTACCATACACTCTCCTTTCTTAGATCCCAAAAGAGGCTGGTTGGTTGCCCATGTTAGACTTAAAAAGAATGCCTTATTTGAAATCCCTTTACCTACAGATTCCCAGTTTCCTGTTGCCTTTAAAGATCTTCATGACCAGGCCTCTCAATGAGTTGCCCTTGCGATTCCTCAATGTTTTAGATAGTTCTCTTGTTTTTACACAGGTGGTTTCCCAAGACTTGCCATGTCCTAAGACTTTCCCAAATCACAGTCTTGTGGTATGTAGATGAAATACTGTGATGTGTGCCCTCAAAAAAGCTTTTCCCCAAGGCACCCTTGCTCTGCTAAGTTTACCAGTGTACAGAAATTACAAGGTTTCTAGGTCTAAGGCACAACTTTATATCTTTAAGAAACCAAAGTCAAAAGTCAAAGTCAAAAGTCAAAGTCAAAAAGTTTGGCTTTATCATATCACAGAAAACCCAAAGACTGGGTGAAGAAAAAATTAAATTGATACTTCCCTGTCCACAATCCAAGACACCAAAACAGCTAACCCAATTCCTAAAACTTACAGCTTTTATTGCCTTTAGATAAGAAGACATGGTGAGGCGCCCCTTGTATGCTTATGAAGAAAGCCCAGAAGGCAGAAAAACTAACCTGATAGCGAATAGAGTCCCTATAAAACAAGAAATAGATGAACTTTTGCTGCATCATACCCATATTTTCACCTGGCTCCCAAGCTACACTCCAGAACCCTAACAAAGTACCCCCAAATGCCCAAGCACCTAGCAGCAGGACGTCTTTGACCAACACCTTAATGGAAGTCAGGGCGTGGCTTTGAGAGTGCTTACTCAGCACAGCGGACCTGCTCACCAGTCTCTAGGATATGTGACTCATAGACTAGCCGTTACAACAAAGAAAGGCCTGTGTGGCTTAGAGCTGTGGCTGCTGTAGCTCTTCTAATACCAGAGGCATCCAAGCTGACTTTAGGCAAAGACCTTATAATATGTATATTTCACAATGTGATAAAACTTTTTTCTTCCAAAGAAAGCCTATGGCTATCAGATAACTGAGTTCTACATTCCAGGCTTGACTGCTAAAAAGATTGAGCATTTCAACTAAAGACATGTTCCTCCTTAAGCTTTTTCACCTTTCTGCCAAAAAAAAAAAAGAAACCTACCCATAAACAGGTTCTCCATACACACAGCCAAAAAGAGTGCTTAAAAAAAAAAAAAAAAAAAAAAAAAAAAAAAAAAAAAAAAAAAAAAAAAAAAAAAAAAAAAAAACACCCTTTACTGCCCCTGATTGGACCCTTTGCTGTAATGACAGTTCCTTCCTAAAAAATAAAACCAAAACCTCAGGGGAAAGAATAGTGACTCTAGTCAGACACTGGAAGCTTCTCACAGCTGCTGAGGCAAGTGCCCAACTAAAATGTCTCATAGCTCTCACAAGAGATTTACAACTCAGTAGGAGACAAAAAGTCAGTCAAAAATATGTTCTTCTAATTCTATAGGCACATACAGCCATACAGCTATTAAGCTGACAGTAAGCAGATTCCCTATAAAATATCGTAAAGACTTAAATAAACTTTTGCATCTGTCCATATGCCCATAAGTATGGTCATAATTCGCTAGACAGGGCGCTAAAACAGGGTTAGCAAAGTATCTCAAGATACCCAACTGGAGGATCCAACTGCAGAAAATCTGCTAGAGCGCCTGGTCCTTTGACTCTGCCCAGTGTGACAGGAGGCCCTTAGTCAGACTCAACCTAAATATTCTTAGTCAGAAATCAAAGGGGCTCACTCTCGTTGGTGTCAGTTCCTTCCTTCAAGACAGACACGGTCAGATACTGATAAATCATTCTAACCTGGTGTTAGCCATTGAAGAGTTATTTTTTTAATATATTTTTTGGTGGTACCAGGGATTGAACTCAGGACCTTCCACTTGCCAGGCAAGCACTTATTCCACAGAGCTGTCTCCCTAGCGTATCAATGAATTGTTATGTCTTGATGTCAGATCTCTCCCTTGGGGAGAGATAAGACTTAGCAGATGGCCTCAAAGTTGTTCATTTAAAAAATAAAGACTACTCTCTCAGACAATACCACAGGGAGTTAGCACATGTGAGGTCTGAAAAAATAAAACCTCTTAACCTGACCAAAGCCTTCCCAGTTACACAGAAGCATGCTAGGTACCCTTGGAAAAATTGGCAGCTAGCTTTCCTCACATGCCAAAAGCGAAGGGCTCTGACAGCTTTTGGGCTGAGTCGATCCTTTCACAGTGTTGAGGCCTTTCCTTATGAAACCAAAAACCTGGAAAAGGTAATAAACACTGTGGTCTCAGAAATCATCCCTAGATTTAAGCTCCCTAAAAGCTTACAAAGTGATAATGGGCCTTCTGTGAAGGCAACAGTTCTACCTTCTGGGGTGTCTCTGGAGCGCTGGACATTCTCTATTTACCACCATCATTGCTCAGAATACACAGTCATAAAAAAAAGGAAAAAGAAAAAGGTGACCAATCAGTCAATTAATCCTTAAAGATACATCTTCACAGAGGAGCTAAAACAAAACAAAACAACAACAAAAAAAAAAAAAAAAAAAAAAAAAAAAAAAAAAAAAAAAAAAAAAAAAAAAAAAAAAAAAAAAAAAAAAAAAAAAAAAAAAAAAAAAAAAAAAAAAAAAAAAAAAACCCTACAGTGCCACAGTACCCTCACTTGCAGCTTTTAGCTCTTACCTAACTAAAAATCCAAATTCAAATTTTTGAAATGCTGTATAAATGCTCTTTTCTCACTAATAATTTTTCTCTAACAGAAACATTCCTATTAAAAGATGTCCCTCACTGGCTAAATTCCAGCAGGTTGTTCAGCAGGTAGCAATAGCTTAGCTTAAAAAAACAAAACAAACCTTTCATATTCATATTCTAACCTAGAGATTTAATCCTAATAAAATCTCCACCTTCATCAGCCCTTACCCTAAGACCAGCCTGAGAAGGACCACAGCCCCTGATCTTATCAAATCCATCAGTGACTTGCATAGCAGGCCTGGACTGCAAGAAACTCTCCACTCCACCCACATCGTGAAAGCAGAGCCTGCCTCTGAGTGTATACAGCCGCCCGGACATGCCTGAAAACTCATGAAGGACTTAAAATTCTTATTCAAAAGTCCACAGCGTCTTCAGATAAGTTATCTAGGATGTTACTCTTAGCCCTTTCACTAATTACTTTACCACTTAAAAGACAGCACAGTTCTTTTCTTGGCACCAAATTCTACAAAGCTGTTATAACAAATATCTTGCTGAATATGTGACCTGCTCCCCTTGTGAAATACATCAAGACTTCCTTGGTAGGTGACTCCACTCAAAGAGACAATTCCAGTGAGTTAGAAGACTACACCAATCCGATGCAAAATGGTTTGCTAGCTCGTAGTTAGCCAACTTTGCACCTTAAGTAGGTGGCCTGTACACTCCACCCTTAATGATCCTAAACATAATCATTGTTTTCCTTAAAATGTCACTAAAGCCTCTATTAGACACTAACAAAACCTCTATGAAATAAGACTAAGAGTCCTGTCAGCAGAGCCAGTGATCATATAGATGAAGGTGGATGCTTTCAGATATAAGACAATTACATATAGTTAAGGCCAACTATAAGAGAAATTAATACAAAGGCCACCTTATGTTTAAAAAGTCACCTTAATTCTCATTGGCCTAATTCTGCCAAATACTTGAGATAGATACCCCCACATCATATACACACTCCACAACTTTATGAGACAGAAACAAGTTTAAAAGAGAGTAGTTTAATCGTCTTACACACATTGGCCTTGCAAATCCAGTCTGTGATCCTGAACTCCTAGGCAGGGAGAGAGACACACACTGAGATTTGCGTGTTACAAAGCAAGTGGCAAAATACCAACAAACCTACAATCTTACCCACCTATGGCACTAACAGTCTAAAAGTGTGTGCCATTAGTGTAATCTTTGGTTCCTATCTTTGTCCCTTCCCTAAGATTAAAAGATGTCTTATGACACAGTAAAGCTGTAGAATAGCGACTGGTAAAAGGGCCAAGAGTAACATTCTAATACTATGCTAACTAGATTCGCAGGCCTTAAGAGACGCTTCAGTAGGTGTTCATCTCTTAAATAAAAAAACTAAATTTAGGGCAGGCCAAAATGCTCGGCTGACTAAAGCACCTGCTTCAGGAGAGTACAGTGGCCGGGGCTTGATACCCAGTGTGCCATGCCGGCCCTGCCCCTAGGGCACACCGAGACTGCGATTGGCATGAGGCATGGTGGCGCATGCCTGTAATCCCAGTGCTTGGGAGGCTGAAAACAGGAGAAGCGCTATGAGTCCGATCTATGTAGTGAGATCCTGCACACCTTGTACACCCTGTCCTAAATTCATAAAAAACGAAAATTAGTAAAAAGGCTAGCCTCCAAAATCAGATAACACTAGCCATTCTAATTTGACCACAAAGGAATACTTATATAATTATAAAAGCTAAATATTGTGTATACTTTGCTAGTCCTTCTGCTGATATCTTAATGGCTGTTCAAGATATTAAATGACAAGTTAATACTAAGTCAGGTTCTAAAATTCCCTAGCTCTTGCCCTTACCCTGTTTTTGGTAACCTATTATTGACTTTCCCTTATAAAAACATTTTCAGTTATGTTCATCATAATCTTACTGAACTTATTATCTGGCCTGTATGTACTTCATTCTTTCTTTGAGCTTATCTCCTCCAAAACTTAAAGCCATATACCCCCCACAGATGAGAATGGTTGTCTGTCAAGGGCCTTTAGATAGACCCGCAAGAGGATATCTCCGACTCGCAGTCACAACTACACCCCTTTCAGCCAAAAACAGCTAGAGCAGTCATGAGCCCTTAGCACCTTATGGCAGTTAAGGTTGCTTCTTCAGAGGAAGATTGTCATAGTTTATGTCTAGTTGTCCCCACAAAGCCTCATGCAGTCATGGGGTGAGGACTTGAAACTTGACTCCTGATCCACTGGGATTATGTGTTTTAGTACTGATAGGATTATAGGTCTGAGTCCTTCTGGGTTATGGGTGTGGCCTAAGGCAGGTAAGCTAAGGCAGAAAGCCTGAATGTAATACAAAGAGAGACAGAGAGACAGACTCTCTCTGTTGCTCTCTGCTGCCCTGGTTGGCCAGTTGACTCTGTCACCATTTTGTTGCTGTTCCACCATCATGAGCTGTTGGCCTCTGCATTGTGCCTCTCTGCCTTGTATCTGGCCAGTCTGGACTGAAACCTCCAGTAACTGTAAGCTAAGTAAACCTTTCCTTCTTTCATTTTGGGTGTCAAGAATTTGTCCCAGCAAGGACAGAGGAGTAACTAAGACAAAGCTATAGTATAGGTAGTTGAGTTAGGTAGAAATATCACAGGCAGTAAGAGAGGACTAAGCCCTTGAGACAGTTACTACAAAACAAAACATAAAAGCACGTTACAGTGGTAGCCAGAGGTGCATCTGTTAGAGGCCAGGCCTCAAGGGAAAGATGGGATGACCAGGCCTACAGCCTTCTGCAGGGGATAAGATGAGTGGTGCTACCTGGTCCAGTAATGTTTAGGTAAACATCAGTCACCCTGGTGGGTGACCAAGAGCCCTGGACCCATCCTTCCTAAGATGTTCTTTGTTCTTTTCGTGCGCACCTGCTATGGGATTCGCTTCCGCACTGGCTAGCATGACTTCTAACCTTACTGTTTCGTCCTAGTCTTATCCCATGTTATAGCCTCCTCGTGACTTTATACCCACTCATGAGTTGGTTGTGTCAAATTTTATCCACAAGGCACAGTCCACAGCAAGCCACTCAGGCCCCCCTTCTATCTCTCAAGAGAGGACACTCAATAAAACTTCCTACTCTTAACCTCCATGATTTGATCAAATTCATTCCTTGATTTTAAAAAAGGCAAACTCAACACATGACACATCTAGCAGGTTGAGAGTTAGTTTATTTCCCGTATATCATGTAAAGGTCTTGTATCACTGTGACAACTTATTAACATTTCTGAATGACTTTTATCTCTCTTGTGCCTGCCTACAGGGGGATGTGCTTGTGGCACTTCTCACAGTGTGATTGCAAAATTTCCACGTCACAGACTGGATAGATCTTTTCCCTCCTAGCATTTGTTTCTTGCTTCCCATCCATCATTAAAGGACCATGTACCAGATCTGCTTAGGAAGAATGCAGGAAATATTCCCTTACACTAGGACAGTTAGGCTCCACAGCTATTTTGACCGTACAAGATATGCTTGATTAATTGAATTTTTTATAGTTGTAGGAAAACATTTTTTTTATTCCCCCAACACAGCCAATGCCCAGAAGAACTAAAAGGACAACTACGACAGGAATCATTATGGCTGCTCTCCTGTTTATTTCAGATCAGATGCATCAAAGTCTCTTTAGCATTGTGTGCGGTACTTCACTGAAATAGTGTTGGACCAGATAGTCATCCTGTAGCTAAATTGAACCACAAGAGAAAAAGCCGACACTAGCTATGGTAGCATTAACTAAAAAGCAGGAATCTGGCCGCCTTTTAGTATTGCAGTTATAAAGGGGCTTACTAAGTTGAGTTATTTCTTATTTTTTAACAGAATTTTATCCTAGATTCTTGCCTAGAACGATAAAGAGGATGTGACCAACAGCACTGGTGAGGGACCCAGGGTGCAGAGTGAATCTGCCTGAGTGCAGGCAGGCTCACTACTTTTGCTAACTGCATGATGTAGGACCTGTGTCTCACGTACAGAAAGTGTGTAAAAAGCTGGTGAAATTGAACTCATTGCTTATTATGAACAATCAGTCACTCGTCACCCACTAGGGAAGTGTGGCCCAAGAAGACGTCTGTCTGGAGCTTTCTGAAAACATTTGTGATTGTCACAACCATTAGGTAGCTTCACAGTGACTATCATGCTCACACACCTCAGCTTGTAGGTACTCAGGGGTGCGTGGGTGTTCGCAGGTCCAAGATGTCACCACACATCCTGCAGTGCAGGGATCGTCCTGAATAGAAAGCAGTGATCCAACCCTGGAGGTTGGTTCTGCTGTGATAAATCTTGGATTAAAATAAATCACATATTATAAAGTCCGCAGAACACTGGACTTCACAGAGGTTCTTTTTACTACATTGTCTGCACGTAGAGTACTGCACCAAGCATGGTAAGCTTCTAGTAGAAACTGCTAGTCACTGTCATTATTTATTATGAGATCTGATTGCCTTGGTAAGTGGTCCTCCTTCAGTAACATCTTCGTGTGCTTGCTCTCCATGAAGGAGTTCTGCCTGCTTGTTAGCTCTGCATCTCCCACCAGTACTGAAGCGGCGCATGCTGGGCTCTGGTCTCCAGCACCTCTCTCATGGGTCTTTTCCCCAACTCGACACTGGCTGTTGCTGTTTCTTGTGCTGTAACTTCAGTACTGAACCCCTGCCACGCCTTCACCCCCCTGCTAGCAGCTTATCCACATTGCTTCTCTTCTTTAAAAGCCAACTGAAGGCTAATTCAGCTCTTCCTCACTTGCTGTCTTCTAGCTTTCTGCAGTGCATGTAAGCCTGCGCTTCTCCTGCACTGCCAGGCATCCCTCGAGCACCTGGAGTGCATGGTGCTCTCCTTCACATAGATTGGACCAGAACAACGGCGTTTCTTTCACCTTTCCTGCCCCCACCCAAGAAGCCTGCCCAAACTGGAGCTCAATCAGTAATTGAACTTCTCTTTTGTTCTTGTTACTTTGTCCTAGGAGAAACCCTAAATTATCCTGTCTCATTCTAAATCTGGGTTCTGCCGGTTCTAAGAAACTGAAACAATAGGGGAACATTTCTGTGAGCCTAATAGATATTATGAACTTATTTATATATGAATATACAATGGTGATACATACTTGTGAAAGTAAAGTTAGACCCACCCTATCCCATTCCATCTTATCCATTTCATCCATCCTACCCCATCCCATCCCATCCCATCCCATCCCTTCCATCCCATCCATCATATCCCATCCCTTCCATCCTATCCATCCTATCCCTTCCATCCCATCCTATCCATCCCATCCCATCCCCTCCATCCCATCCCCTCCATCTCATCCCATCCCTTCCATCCCATCCATCGTATCCCATCCTATCCATCCTGTCCATCCCATCCTATCCATCCCATCCATCCCATCCCCTCCATCCCATCCCCTCCATCCCATCCCTTCCATCCTATCCATCCTGTCCATCCCATCCCATCCCCTCTATCCCATCCCTTCCATCCCATCCTATCCCTTCCATCCTATCCATTCCATCCTATCCCTTACATCCCATCCATCCCATCCCATCCATCCTGTCCATCCCATCCTATCCATCCCATCCCATCCATCCCATCCCATCTCATCTCATCCCTCCCATTCCATCCCCTTCCATTGCATGGATTAACTAGGCAGAACAACACTAGAACTCTATTTTGAAAAATATTTTATAATAGGAACATTGATAAAAGAAATAATCTTTTCCCTTTCACGTTACACTAGATTTTAAGAGGTCAATTCTCTATCATTTGTGTTTATAACAATATACACATCCATGGCCTTAAAACCGGAGGCCTAGCGGAGCGTCATTTGTTTAATGAGTAGGAAACGAATTGGTGGGCAATAGTGGTACAAAACCCCAAGTGAAGCATCCATGGCAAGGCCTGTTGACCTGAAGGAGAGGAACAGGATCTCCTAGCCTTAAGTTAAATAGGGTGAGTCTGCAAGGAGAGGTCTTGAACAGTAAAATATTCAAAATTGTGTATCTACTCACAGTCCTTTCTTTTTTAAATGAAAACAAAAGACAAATATTTTGTAACCTACTCATGGCAATAGGATTCCTTTAAGGTTGACATTATGACTTACATTTTACATGAATTACAACATTGATCTTAAGGATAAAGAAGAAAATACATTTGTTCCATACATATGCTAAAACATGCTTCCTGCTTTAAATATCAGATTAAAAAGAACATATGAAAATATAAATGTAGGGCCAGTGAGATATCTCAGTGGTCTCAAGTGCCTGCTTAACCAAGCTTAGACAACTGCAGGGACTGCGGTTCAATCACTGGTACCACATGCTACTCCATCCCCACCCACAAGGTAGGCTGAGCCGGCCACAATATAAATTAATAAAGTTTGAAAAAAAATGTACTTATGAAATACTGTGGTGATATCTCAAATAGATCCAGGAAGAATATTTCAAAAATATTTCAAATACTTCAAAATATTTGTTTGCTCTTATTTTTCCAGTACTTCATACCATGTTTCCGAACAAGAAAGGGTTGGTTCATTCTTCATGAGGAAACATTCTAGTTTAAAAACCACTCTAGGTAGTTCAATGACCACAATAGTTTTTGGCAACCCAGTGCAGATTGAGAAAAAAATACTAGTATGCTTTTGAGAATAGAAAAATCCACACTTGACTCTTATTTCTCTGCCCATATTCACGTTGGCCTATTATATATACTAAACATCCATAAGGTGAATTCATTTCTTCAAATTTAGCATAGCATAATGGAAAATGATTTATCAGTTTCACAAGCAATGTCTTGGCAAGCTATGCAATCTTTACTACATAAATTTAATTTACTTGAGCCTTAAATTTCATGTATATAAATGAGAACAAATAAAAGAGAAAAGCAAAATTAGGATGTTCTTAATATCTACCTCTAATTGGCTATGATCTTTTGCCTAATGTTTTGCCTTCCTTGCCTGTATTTCTCTACAAAGTAGAAGTGCTCCTCTTATTTAAAGAAAGGGAATATGGAGAGTTGTATTCGTTTGGAGTTACGTACATTCCACACGAGGGTGTGTCCAGAATCTACACCTGCAGCCCTCTGTGCCTCACAGACTGACACTTTGACTAGTCCCTAAGTAATGAGGCAAAAACCTATTTTCATAAAATTACATGAACACGCTAGTTGCCTGCTGGGCCCTGTTTTCATACGTGGGCATTTTCCATGCTTATAAATATGCACAAGCATAAACATGTAAGTAATGTTACAACTCTACTGCTGATTTAGTGTTTGTCCCCAGCTTATCGCAATGTCTTTCCTAAAGTCAGTGTGTAATCCTTTGGGTATGCACGTGACCATACTGTTACTCACTCAACATGTTTATTTCTATGTATCTGCAAGTCTGGATTAATTGGTTATTAAAACAGCTCCATTTGCAATTTTCAGCAAAGCTTCAAACATTCCAAAATAGGAAACCTTGAGAAGATTGAGTTAGTTTTAACATTTGTGCTAGTGGCCAAGAGAAGACATGTTAGAAAAATGCTTTAAGGTTTCTTCCTGTTGGTTCATATTGTACCTTGCAGGAAACAGATATTGTTGATGCTATGAAGAGCCTATTTTGCACGGGTTTGGTCCCCGGAGGTGTTATTTCCTTGAGGAGCTTGGCCTTGTAACCAAAACACCTTGCAGCAAGGCCAAAGACAGAATAGATTTCAGAATAGGCTGCATTTAACATTGCCGCTGTGCCTCAGCATCCGCCACCCTGAGACACGACCCACACCCAGGATGTCAGTGGGGATCTGACTCCATCAGCCAGCTCGTCGGAAGAGAAGCTTTCATAGAAAAGTTCGTCAGATCCATGGTTCTAGGAGACCGGCTACAGATTCCTGTTATTAAATCTCCTTTTAATTTTGATCAAATCTGACTTGGATTTTAACAAAAGGTATGGCCATCACATTAAGTCCCGGAAAAACCTATTGAATTCAGTGAGAGTAAAGGAGAATATTTTAAACAAAGAAAACAAAACAAGAAAGAACGCTTTACTTTATGGTAGCCAGCACTTCTAAAATGGGACAGACATTAACTCAGCCACCTCAACTAATCTCAGTAAGTATGGAATATTAGAATATAGAGATGAGTGTGTGACCTCACACTGTCTGCTTCATCCCATTAGGATTCTGTCTTTGCAGTTTGAAGAGTTTCTGTTGCTTGTACGCTTTGTTTTATTTGTTTTTTTAAACAAAGTGGATTTGGTAAATTAAGCCCAATGCTTCTTTCAAAACAGAGGTAAACATATTGTAATAATATCGTTTTATTGTCTGCTATGTTCCTAAGATGGTTGAATCATGTCAGGAGGAAGGAAAAATACATTTAATCTGTTCCAAATTAGTATAATATCCTGAAACCAAGATTAAGCTTCACAACTACCGAAGTCTTAGTAAGAATCATGATTTAGAGAATGAAAATCTCAGTCATAGTTCTAGATTGATTACAGTGCTTATGCAAATGTAATTATAATTTTCTGAACAGAAAAGTGTATTCAAATAGGAAGCATGGCAGTGATCTTATTCAGAAGCCACTCTGGTGACTGTTCCAACTGTAAGGAAAGATTTGGTGCATTTTAATAATTGTGAGGCGAACATCATGATTGTATTACTGTACTGTGTAATTTTCTTGAATGAGATATGTCTCTCTTTTTGTACGAATTTAATTACCAGAAGTAATGACAAACCTTAGTAAATATGCTAATTGTACACAATAGCAATGCTCTCCAGACAGGCATAACATTTTTGAAAGGATATTTTGCATTTCTAATGGAAGGAGCCTGCGCGGGCAACTCTTAGGAAAACCACTGAGGACAGCTTGTTTGGCTGTGAGCATCATTAAGATGGAAGTGGAACCTTCCCCTCTAGGAAACAGACTTCAAGCAAGTCACTTTTTCAGCTTTGAGGCTCTATGTTTCTGTGCCTCCAACCTTCATCTAATTGACTAAGGGAATTGGAGAATTCCATCCTCGGAATTCTTTGGGTCTGAGCCTAGATACTTCTTTTCAATCTTACGTCTTCAGTGAAATCCTCCGACTCAGTGACTGCGGAAATTGTGACAGCCGCTCCCAAAGTTCTGCTCAAGGCAAGGAATCGTGAAGGAGAGAGCGGAAGATCTTCCAGACGTTGTGTAGCCCAGTCAGATGTACCTCACTTTTGTCATAAATGCTATTCGCTTCTGTATGAGTGCAGTAAAAACCCTCTAGGCATTCTTGCTTGAATCTCAGTTGTTAATTGAACTTACGGGAAAAAATTGTTGGTAGCCTATATGAATAATAGTATCTATTGAGACTATCCTGAACTTTCCCATCCACAGTGATTTTCGGGCATAGACAGATACTATATATCATTGAAT
This sequence comes from Myocastor coypus, assembly GCA_004027025.1. Classification (NCBI taxonomy): domain Eukaryota; kingdom Metazoa; phylum Chordata; class Mammalia; order Rodentia; family Myocastoridae; genus Myocastor; species Myocastor coypus. Next base: position 120,333 of record PVJA010001160.1, read on the forward strand.
TTTGATACAGAAGTTCATCACCTCTCTTGAAAACTTCATAATTAAAATTTATACGATCCTCTCCCAACCATGCCCTTACCCTCTGCAGACATTGTGGCTCCAGTAGTGTGTACAAAGTGTACTGCTTAAAAGGGATGATTGAGTAATTTTTTTAAAAATTAAATTAGCCAAACACAAAGAAAACTGCAAGTCTTAAGCAGAATATCCTTTTTCCTCTCCTTTACATGTAGAGTTTCAAGCCTCTATCTTGTCTTGATTTCTGTTAAGCACTTCAGGTTCTAGAAGAGCAACTTTTGTGAGTTACTATGTGTATGACTTCTCTGTGGATTAGAGTCTGCTGTAGTTTATGTCTAGTTGTCCCCCCAAAGCCGCATGCAGTCGTGGGGCAGAGTGCTAGAGTTGTGATCCACTGCTGGGATTACGGGTGGGAGTGCTATGCCTAGCCTGGGGCAGAGAGCCTGAATGCAAGAGCTGGGAAACAGACTTGCCCTCTGGTGCCACTGTAGCTGTTGCTGCCACGAATCCCCGCATTTGCCCTTGCTGCTTTGCTGTCTTCCACCGCCTTGAATGGCTGCCCTCTTCCATGTGCCGTTCTTCCTTGGAGCCAGCTGAGTACGGACTGAAACGTCCACTAACTGTCAGATAAATAAACATTTACTTCCTTATTTCTGGATATTTTGTATCAGCAATGAGAGAAAAGTAGCCAAGACAGAGTCACACTATGGACTTCCATGAAAGCAAAGAACTAGAGGAAAACTAAGACACCACCCACCACTAACAGAGCTTTGGCTCGGTGGGTTCCACCTACCTCCTACTAGCAAGCTCTGTGGGTAGCTTGCTACCAATTTAGCAGGCCTGGCCCTTTCCACAGCTAAAGGATAAAGGAAAATGATGTCTACCGCAAGATAATGTGGAGAAGAACCAACTGAGGTGAGGTTAGAATTCATTTCTCAGGCGCTATTACCTGAGAGCTCACTCATGACAGGTCCAGTGATGGTTGCACAGTGGCCAAGCCAAGCCACCTAGAAAACCTTGTGTTCCATTAAGTCTTTGTGACATAGTCAGCCTCTTATTTGAGTATAGATACTTGGGAAAGCATAATCAATATGGTGAATATCTTGAGGTGTGAGCAATCTTGTCTCTTTTCTTGATGATGGTTGCTCAGATTTGAAAAGGACACATTCTTTCCTCAGATCTTGGATCAAACTCTCAGGCTCAGCATTCCTGCTTCATGACAAAGCCAGAAGTGAATGCTTGGAAGGATAAAATAGTCGTTTTCTGCTATTGTACTGAAACACTTGCATCTGGTTAATTTATCAAGCAAGGAGGTTTATTTATACTACAGTAATAGAGATTTACTTAGCTTGCAGCCCTGATGATGGGCAGCTTGGCTGCACTGACTGGTACATGGAATCATGGTGGCATGACCTGGCAAGACATAAAGTGGAATGGGGCGGAACTCATTCTTGCAGGTGCCTACAAGAGTCCCATGAAAACTCCAGCAGTTCTTTCCAAGGGCAGCACCTCGGATGACCAACCATCTCACACAGCTGCACCACACAAGGCCCCTCCACTTCTCCCACAGCCATGCTGAGAGCCCACTCTCAGCATGGGGACACTCCAAGACAAAGACAGACAAACCTTCTCAGGGAGTTTTCTCATTCTGTGGATAACATTGGGGAAAAGAGTAGAAGTTTTCATTCTAAGACATTTCCAAAAGTCCCTACAGGCCATGGATGTGCTATGCCTATTCTCGCAGGTTGATTGTTACTTGAGCCCTTCCGGGTAGAAAATCATTCCTGATTTGAATAGTGTATCACAGTCTGGCAATGAAAGAGCATGGTGGCTTTGTCAACTTAGAGATCTGAGCATACGGTTTGCTTTCTGGATGGATCTCTCTGAATGGCTTTTTGAAGAAAAGCCCTGATCAATTGCATCATGACCAGCTATTGTCAAGCTAGATACCAAATTTGCCTGTTTTTGCTTAAAACCTAGGACATAGTCAGAGAGAGAAAAAGTGGATGTTAGTTCGAATTGAAATGGCCTCAACTTTCAGGCAAATATTAGTCTGTGAATTCTATCCTGAAATATATTCTGTGCAGCTTTACCATTTATTTGCCTGTTAGCCTATTAAATGTTTTTTTTGTTTTATGTTTTCCCACAAATATACACTTCTGTACAAAAGATACATTTCTCTTTTTCAAGAGTATGGAGACCTGAGATCGGATAGCACACATTGTTCTTTTGGAAAACAATATCCTGTGCTTTCCAGATGGTGATCCAGTATTTATCACCGAATCTCCCAAAAGAAGCCCTCATTTCAAATAAATGGAGTTTCTAGGGTAAAGCAAAGCAATGCAAAACTTTGTATCTATGTACGTGTCAGCTGGTTAGGGTTTTAAAACTTGGAATAATTAATAGTGCAATTTTCCTTTGTTTTTCCAAAATTTTGATCACTTCATCAAAAGCAGAAAATATTTGTCAGAATTTTGTGTACCAAACGAAGGTATCCGAGGTGCATCTGAGGATGGCCCTGTGCTCCTCATGCGGCTGCTCTTCACGAGGTTGACCTCATTTGAGCTTCAGTTCTTTGGATACAGAACAAGATATGCTAAATAGCACTCTCCTATGCTCTTTCGCTTTTATTTAACCATAGGGAAAGTTATGTAGTTGTTCCCCTCCATAGCTCTGAAACTTAATGTTAGAGTGAACTTTGAAGGTCAAGAAGACACTGCTTATATAATGTAGAAATTTCCCATTATAGTCTCCGTAAATGTTCACCAACTCTCTGTGAAAATATTTTTAATGCATTAGGATATCCCATTCTATTTATTATTAAGAAGCTTTGCATTATCATCCTTGTTAAATAAATTTACTAAATAAAAGACAAAAATAAACAAAATGTTTTAGTTCTAGTTTTAATCCTGAGCACAAGTTTCTATACAAATAATAGTTTTTTGTTGTTGTTGTTGTTTTTTTTTTTTTTTTGTCTTTTTGACCAAAAAGGGTCTCACTGTGTGGTTCAGGCAGGCCTTGAAATCACTTTTGTAACCCAGGCTGGTCTCAAACTCACACTGATCCTCCTGCCTCAGCCTCCCAAGTGCTGGGATTACAGGCGTGCACCACCACATCCAGCTTATAAATAATATCTGAATAGGGCTGGCCAGAGAGCAGATTAAAGCACTTGCTTAGGTAAGCAGACACTGGGTCCAGGGTTTGATCCCTGGCATGCCATGCTGGCCTCACCCCCAGAGCACACTGAGACTGTGATTGAAACTGGGCATGGTGGCATGCTTCTATAATGCCAGCGTTCGGAAGGTTGAAAGCAGAAGGATCACTATGAGTCCAACCTGTGTAGTGAGACTCTGTAGACCCTGTACTCAATAAAAAATACAGCTAATAGCTAAATAAATCAATATGTTTTAACAATACAATGAATATGCTCTATAACAAAACTACATACTTGAAATATTAATTGCATTCTGAAATGTGGATATTTCAATAGGTAGAGATAGTGACAAAAACAATGCAGGTGATAAAGGAGAAAATCCATGCCAGACGCAGGGAGAAGGCGGAGGAGAATCAACAGAGGGATGCAGGGAAGAGCTGGCACATGGCTGGGAAAGTGGGTGCTTTATACAGATTTTCAAGGGCAGATGGTAGAGAGATGGTACAGAACCTGTGAAGCCGCTCGTCGTCCACGTGCTGGAGAGCCATTGGTAGGGTAGGAAGCACAACTGTTGGAGCTGTGTTTTGGGACAGTGACTTCATAGCTCTTTTCAGAGTGCACCGAGAAGAGGCAGTGGTGGAGGATCTGCAGCACAGGTGCTGGGCTGGCTGTTTGCGGTCACTGGGGGTCTAAACGTTTCTCGTCCGTGAGAAGGTGGGCAAGAGCGAAGGCCCTTGCAACGGTTGAGAAAGAAGGTCATGAAAATTGTACCTAGAGCTATGGCCGTGCGTGTGAGTGCAGGCAGAGGGGTATGGCAAAGGGCAGCACCTGTGGGCCAGGGACTGTGAAGAGTACAGATGGAGAGGGCGGACGGCAAAGAAAAGGCAAAAGCACCCTCAGGGCCTAACTCCAGCTTCACTCAGTGTATGCCTAGGTACAATTTCAGCACCATGGACAACGCTAATAATGCTTCTGAGAAGCTCTTGCCAAGCATGTTGACTCGCATCTAAAATCCCAGCAGTCTGTGAGGCTGAAGCAACGAGACTTCAAGTTCAGCTGTTCAAGCTCAACCTGGGGGACATAGTTAGACCCTATCTTGAAAAAAATAAAGTGAAATAAAAAGGGTTGGAGATGCAGTGCCTAGGAAGGCCCTAGAAGATGATCCCAGGCAGCATGAACAAAGACCTGCGGCTGGAGACGTACACAGACATGCTCAGAGCTGTAGTGCTCGGCTCAAAGGTAATAACCACACAAGGAAATGCATAATTATGAGCAGGTGGTGAGGGCATATGAAGGGCAGGGAAAGCCTGATTCTCTAGGTAATGGGAAGCACCGCAAGGCCATGGTCCTCCTGTTCGCTTTTTCTCGGTTTTTAGCAGAAAAGTTGGGTTACTTTCTTTGAGTTGTAAAGATAGCACTGTGGTGAGTGGACAGTCGTTCAGGAGCATGAAGCCTGCAGGCTTTGGATACCTCTGAGTGGACTCTTGTCCCTCTTTAGGAGATAGTGCTATTAATGGCCCCAGAAAATGAATGAGATGACCGAATGTGGAAATGATTTGCAGCGATTTCAGGGGCAAGGGAAACCCGCCTCTAATATTAGAAATCGAAGTGTCTCCTTTATAGAAAAGTCGTATTTTCTCCTAGCATGGTCTGGTTCTGCAGCCCGCGCTGCGCGGCGCCTTTGCCGCACAGTCCGTCTCTGCACACGGTGCACCGCTGCTGCCCTTGCAGCTCCTGCCACCTTCTCGCCATTGGCTGCACGCTGCCTGCCATGGCATAGGCGTGCACGAGCTGCTGATGGGTAATTGCCTGCTTTCTTTGCAGCGGGAATAATGCATAAATTAAAGATATTCAATAGTGAACAGCAAAACATACAGTGGTTTCCTGGAGCTCTGTTTTTGTTTCTGTTGTTGAGGATTATCACCTCACTGAAGGACAGCAGGTGACCCCACTGTATCTGAGGCTGTGATGCATTCCTGATGTCCTGTTTAAACAATCAGCTTCTCCAGCTATGGATCTGTGGAATTTTGAAAGACTCCCAGGGTCCTGGCAATGAGATGAGCAATAGCTTTTAGCCTCCCTCTGTCTCTCCCGAAGAGTTCTAAGTTGTTCTAATTTGCACTTTAACTAGATGCTTATTGAAAAGAATGAATAAATATGTATGATAGAGCTGTGGTGTTTGGGAGACAGAAAAAAATGGAGACTGAGCACACATAATGCCACCTGCCGCGGCTATCATTCAAGGCTCCACTTTGCCATCTTATTACTGCAAACTAGTGTGTGTTAACTCAGCCAATTTCAGGTTTTTCAGAAGACAATGGAAAGAAAGCAATCGTTCTATTTTCAGAAAGATCTAACTGATAATGCAAGACTCAATAGCAAAAAAAATAAAATCTCTCAATTTTGCAAACCTGATGTTTGACACGCCTAACGGAGAAATAGTGGAAAGACCCAAGAAGGGGGGAAAAACCTGCCCTAAACATTGTTTAGGCATATGCAATTTAACACCAAAGTATACTTAAAGATGCTTCCACAGGTTTTACATGTATAACTAAACTTTACATATATGACTTAATGTGTAAAAACTGCATGTGAATATAAATATATGTCACATATAATTTAAATTCTGAGACCTTAATAATTGTATTGCAGGATGACAAAAGCTTGTGCAGTACAATATTTTATTATACTTGACAGAGTCAGTACCCACGAATTTTCCTCTCTCCGGGTATTTCTAAATTGTCTATCTGAACCTGTTGTTGTGTTCCTTAAAATGGGACGCATAAGCTCTTTGTACCCAGGATCCTTTGTCTCCGCCCTCCCCAACTTTTCCATCCAGCAGCACCCTGGCATCAGCTCCACCACACTTCTTCATACCCGCATGACTTTGCTCTTATACCTCAAAATGATACTTATCACATTCTGCTTACGTTATACATTTCTATATCTTCCACGAGATTTTGTTGTCAAGAAATATTTCTAAGTGAGAACAGGTGTGTGTTAAGTCAAGGGAAAGAAAATATTCCATCATTGCGTTTCTACCTGGGATAGCATGAAAGGACATGGTCTCGTTTGTGCCCTGAAGCACATTACGGAATTGCTCATTTTTTCCCCTCATCTGTCACTCTCAGAGAATGTTGGGAAAATCTGTATGGGATGTGATCCAGAAAGATTGCTACATCAGGGCTTCCAACTTTTTAAAAAATAATTTTTGTCAGAACGCTTTGGTTTAGAAATTTTAAAATAAAGTTGGAAAATTAACAGGCAATTTGAGCTTTAGAGTGGGCCTCAGGAAACTTGCATAAAATGCGCGGAGCTAAAAGGCAGGCAGGTTTTCAGGGACGGCTCCCACAACCCTTCCTGCTGCATATTCTGCAGATCATTCTGAGCTGCTGCTTGGCAGCGTCCAGGAGGTTGCCTGCCGAATCCATCACCTTTCAAATAAGGAAGAATGGATATTACAGAAATTGAGAACCAGTATTACCTTGGCAGGATTAGCCACTCATTTCCTCATACCAGCAAAATGTAATAAAGACATCACAAATTGAAGAAATAAAACAGCTTTTGAAGTAGCAAAATTAGCGTGATGGTTAGAGATCCTGACCAAGAATGAGCAAACACGCAAATTGCCTGGTGTGACTCTGTTTGGAAGTTGAAAGTGACTGGCTCTGCAGTCTTCCCAAGCTATTTCTCCTCCCCAGCCCTCCACTCTAGTTGGACTAGAATTAGAGTCAAGAAAGCTGTGAGTGGCTGCCATTCCTGCCACGAGTCTTCTGGTGGCGGTAGCAAGTATCAACAGATGATTTTTTTTTTTTTTAACAGATGATTAATCAATGTGCTCTGTTCCCCTAAGCCTTAGAACCTTACCAAACAACCCAGAAAGCCAAGAGAATTACCCTGGATCTCGACCTAATGATGGAGATGAATTCCCATGCCAGTTCCCCAATTCTGTGGCCCACACCCAAGCCTAGCAGGGTCATGTGACCTCCTGTCTCTGCATAATGTGCTACAGCAGCTTGAGTGGTGAACACCCTCCATGGAGTCTCTCCCAAAACTGAGCATGCTGTCCCCAACTCAAGGACACACTGTTTTGCCACTTGATGATGAGAAAGCTGAGGCAGAGCACGTCAGAGCCCTTCCCCACGGCTTGTTGGTGGTATAAGAATACATATGCAGACAGCAGATAGGGATCTGTCTTCTAGACATGTGAAATGTCTCCGTGATAACAGCTTACGCTCCTACAGAGCTCTTTAAGAGCTTTACACCTCTTAATCCATCTGAATCTCTGGTGGTGATAGAGTTCTAGTAGGCATCCAGTCCATTCCTCAAGCTTCCAAACATGCTGAAAGAGATCAGAAAATTCATACGTGAATATTATTGTATTCTTCGAAAGTCATAATAAATATGATTTGTACAGCAGTCATTTTAACCAGCCCATAGATCTCATTCTTATTTTATTCTAGAACCTTCTGTGAGCTACAGGCTACCATCCATATGTTGCAGTGAGAATCCCATAATTAGAGTTGTTTAGGCACCCAGCCACTTTCTTGGTATGGGACTCAGACCCAGGTAGTTTCCTTTGACTCCCAAGTGCTAGCATTAGGAAGCTGAGGCAGCATGGCGAGTTCAAGCCCAGCCTGGGCTGCATTGTGAGCTCAAGGTCCAGACAGAGAAAGCTTTTCCTCAAAGGAAAAAAGAAGGCCTGGGCTTGCTGCGACTGTGAGCTGTGGTTTGCACCGCACTGGCCGCCTCGCATCTTTCCCTCCTATCCTCTTCAGCCCTACATGCTGACTGGTTAGGTTTATTTTGTCGTGGAAAGAAAAATAACAATTGTATGATTTCTGTCTTACCTCAGATCGAGGTTCTATTGCCTGATTTTCACCATTGAACAGCCCCTGGTGACCAAGAAAACAATCTGAGGAACTGAGCTCTGTAGCTGTGAGCCTTGCACCCCATCGGAGCGCTGCTGCCTCCGGACAGCCTCGCTTGGTCGTTTTATGTTTAGATTTCTGAGCTGAATTCCAGCTGTGCTCGCAGCGCAATCTGTTGGCTCAGGCAGGGAAGCCGACACCCGCTCTGCGTGCTCTTCGTCTCAGCGATCCCGCGTGACTGGGAGAAATGCCTGCTGCGTGTGTGAAATACCATTCAGTTGTTTGCCTCCTATCCTGCATTATTTAGAGTTACTTGCTTGATAAAGCGTCGCTTCCACAAATCTCTACAAGTTGTGTAGACTGTTCTATGGCTCTCCTTTTCCTTCTGAGCACCCGTTGCCAGTTGGGCGTAGCATTCCACCTGGGCAGACGCTCATTTCCTTGAGAGCCCAGGGCCAGGATACTGTTAGTACCCGCATGCTGCGTCATAGTAGCTCGAGGACTAGCAGGACGTGTGGGCACACGGATGAAGTGGCTCCGATATTTGAATCATCACCAGCTAAGCAATTTCCATGTTTTCAGTTACACATGAATGTGCAGTGGAAATTCGCGTTGTGTTACTTTTCTTTCTCAGCTAGATGATAAATCCCGTGTGCTCCTGGAAAGAAAGCGCAGTGCAGATCCATTCCAGCACCAGACTGAGCTGAATTTGTCCTGCTTGCACCTCACCAGGTTCTCTGACGGGCGAACTTTCGCGAACGTTTCTGTACACATAGTTCTCCATATCAAGCTGGCAGCGGAGAACCAGTGTCGGGGGACGCTGGAGCCCTAATGTGGAGCTGCTGCGGCTTGGCGGCTGGTGCGAGAGGTGACGCTGCGGGGGGCTCCCCCAACTTAAATCATTTACCTCATCTTTAAAAACACAAAAGAGCTCCTTGGTACCTTGACTCAGTGCATTTCATTACAGGCTCTGGTGTCTGTTTCAAAACAGTCAGAAAGTGCGATAGGCCTAGGACCCCGCAGAGCCCGCTCCTGCGCAGGAGCGCAAGCTACCGCCAGCCCCTCGCCTCTCTGGTACAGGAGTGCAGGGCTGGCACCTGCCCACCTGGCCAGCTGCCTACAAGGAGGGCTGGAGAGGGGTCACTGGGGAGAAGAAGCGAGGCAGGAAAAGACAGAAGGGGAAACCATTAGGAGCCAAGGAACTCAGAGGGAGACCGTGGAGCGCCAGCAGGAGGACAGGTGGCGCAGGGGCTGCGTGGGAGGCCCCTTCCTGCGCCTCTCTGCCCTGGGACCAGCGGAACAGCTGAAACGGATTGAACATTCAGAGAGCCAGGGAAGATGGAGGCTCTAGAGATATTTGGGGTGAAGAAGGGTAGAGCGTGGGGCTCAAATGCAGCAAACCCCAAGTCCAGAACCCACACCCGCCTAGCCTCTTCTCCCATCTCCACACATGCTGCTCCCCGCTGCACCCCTAGCTATGCTACCCTAATCCTGAAAGAAAGGAGCTTTATTCAGGTTGACATATTTACATAGCTGCCAAGATCCTGCCATGGGGCTGCTGGAAGGGCAGGCAGCCAGGTGGCCAGGGCCCAGGGACGCAGGGCACCGCACAGAGCAAGAAATAAACACCCGAGGCTTGCTGGGGCCAGGCACAGAGGGCTTGCTGTGACTGTGGGGCTCACCCCTTCTCCTCTGCCTCAGCAGCATGAAATTCTGCTGGAGCCAGAGGCCTGGAGGTAGGCCATGCTGTGCTCTGCCCTTTTGTGGCTACAGTGCTGCCTTTACTGGGAGGCATGGGACACCTGCTGGCCTGGGAGGTCCAGGGTGGGCAGTAGAGAAGGGCTCTGCTGTCGTACTTTGTGCACTCAGGAGGGTCAGACTGAGGGGCTTGGTCTGCACCGTCCCTTGATGGAAAGATCTAGAACAGGAAATGATACATATTCATATTCAGATTGCAGAGGGATTGTATGTGTGCCTGTTTTCTGTTCTGAAAAGATATAGATCTATACCTATCGAGATAGAGATAGATAAAAAGAGATTGGAGTAGATAGATAGATAGAGACAGAAATAGAGAGGGAGATGATAGAGATAGAAAAAGAAATAGATAGATGATAGGTGGATAGAGATAGAAATATAGATTGATGGATAGATATAGAGAAATAGAGATAGATGATAGATGGATAGAGATAGAAATAGAGAGATAGATAGATGAGAGAGAGATAGATGAGACAGAGAGAGAGAGAGAGAGAGAGAGAGAGAGAGAGAGAGAGAGAGAGAGAGGTGGATGATAGGACAGAGACAAGAACTCTAAAATCATACTTGAAGCAAGACATAATTTCAAGGGACAGTGACAGGTAAAGCCCGGCTCCTCTTCGGGCCCGACTGATGTAGCTGTAACAGGAACAGCTTATGAAGATAAGAGACAAAAAAAAAAAAAAAAAAAAAAAAAAAAAAATTTAAGCTCCGTGCTGGCTGAGGTCCGAGTTTTGTTTTGCCAGTGGGGGCTAGGGATAAGGAAGTCATTTTGGAGCTAGCAAGGATATTCTAAATTTTTAGGACCTACTATGATAGAACAATGTGCAGACCTCATCGTGGACCTAGTCTGCTTTTGCTTTCGGCTGAATGCTTGTCCTACGTGAGAGTATCTAGAACCTTCCTGCTGAGACATTCTTCCCAGGAACAGCAGCAGAGTTAGCCAATTCTGGCCGCTGAGTCCGAGCCTTCTGAGTCTGCCCCCTAATAAGGCTTCTGGTTAACTGCTGCACACTGATGTTTGAGAAGCAGCACGGAGGACTTAAAACCTCAGTGGGGGGTTGTTTCCCCGAGCTTTGGCGCCTGGTGGGCAGCATGTTGCCTAGGGAGGGGCTCATCAGAGCAGGGGGCTGGCTCAGCAAAGGCCTGAGAAAAAGAAATCCGCCTGCGTCCAGCCAGGAGAGCGGCTATGTGCCGAGCTGAGTGGGAATGGGAAGGCCCCTCTGCGTGCAGCTAGGAAGCCCTGTACCCTACAGCCACCGCTAAGGCTCCTCTGGCTCAGGGGACGTCAGGTACTTACCTTTCATGGTAATGAGCTCCACATCTTTATTTTACCAAACAGGTTAAGTTGTGTTCCACATCCTCTCACTCAAAAGGCAGGGCAGCGAACAGTGCATTTCAGAATGGCTCTCAGCAAAAACGAGTTCATTTTCCTTTCTAATTATTACTTAAAACATCACGCTTCAACTCACATATACTTTGACCATAAACAAACCTGGAAGTTCAGAAAGTATGTTTGTGAACACTGCTTTGTGTTTCAGGAAAAAGAAACAACCGGGTACATAGAGCAAGAATTATGTTTTTGAGGGGGATTCCTTGCATGTATTTTACAGTTGCTCTGTGTGCATATGCACACACATTGGCACCAAGACTCGGAAGTGGTGAGAGTCGTCTTTGTGTCTGACCTCAGGAGTTGATGCTTCCGTAATATTTGGTTCCGTTTAGGAGGTTTTGCTCATGTAGTACCAGGCGAAGGCAGGTCTCCCGAGTTATGCTGGGCCCCAGTTCATGCGAGGACACACCGCCATCGCTTCTGTTTAGATCAACTAAAGCTTGTACCCTTCTTCGGCCTTCACTTATAAGGCTGACCTGCCTGATTTGCACTTGGGGACCAAAAAGCGGACACTGCACTGTCATTGCCCTGAAATTTCTGCGAGGTAGCAAACATCGTGGCCTTTTTAAATGTGGAGGTCATCCCACTGCTGACCAGGCGAACTTTTTCACGAATGTTATGCAGCAGCATTTTATAAACTCCCCGAAGTGGTGGGGATCTGGACTGACCCCAGACAGGACCAGGGAAAGGCTGTCCCCATTGTCCTTGCTGCAGGAAGGACAACCCTCCTCTTCCCTGCAGCTCCATCTGCCCCGGGTTTCCAGGTGAGCAGCACTTGCAGGCTCCCATCAATAGAGAAGCTTTAGGGATGAGTGAGGAGAAGAGCCCTGGGCACTTTGGTAGAGTTAAATGTACATGCCTTTTCGGAGAAGGGAGTTTAGTGCAGTTATCCCTCCCTAGTGCTTTCCACTTGTAGATGCTCAGAAAATATTTGAAAAGTGGAAAGATTAGTGGCCTGTTACATATTCAAAAGCCTGAAAACCTGCGGGTGAGATACTTTTCTTTAAAAATTATTTTCTCCATCTCTAAATTCACCTATGGGAGATTGCTTTGTTCTTTGCTTATGGGTAATCAGAAGCTATTGACATTTTCTCTAATAAGTCTTCCTATAAAATCACTTCTTCCAACAAACTATACCAAAATATCCTAATTAGTTTTCCTCTTATAAATATATATCACTTAAATTTTTCCCAGATCAGGAATCGTGCTTCAGCACACCTGCGCAGCTTCTGAGAGCTGTGCAGACTTACATTCAAGCAGGACGTGTGAATTCCCACTCCCAGCGGTCCACCTGGTGCTGTTAACCTGCTGACACTTGGTGTACTGGGCTGACAGATCAACGTGACGTCTTGCTCCACAAATCTGTTCTGTATTTTGTGTTTTTCTGTGTTTTCTGTACTTTGCTAGTGGCACTTTTTTTCACCTTTTGGGGGGGAGGGGGTTACTTTTAATAAGAAATAACGTTGGGACAGCTTCAAAACACCTTAGTAGGGCAGCCACAACAATTGATACAATGCGTATTGTTGTCTTTGTAGTAGTTGTTCAGAGCAGAAGATGAAGACATGCTAACTTTTCTAAACACTATTGGTACAAATATCTCTTCTTATTGAACTAAGAGACAACAGTTTTATATGCAGTCCAATATTCCATAATAGTAGTAGGTTATTAGCAGAACTGGCAATGTTGGAAGCTGTTGACTTGAGCCTTTTACAGCTCAGCATACTAATCTGGCTTTACTTTTTATGCCTCGTGATTAAACTTCTGCTGGGTGGTTAAGTCCAAGTTAAAGCAAAACCTATATAATAAAACATGTAGCTTTCCTATCTGACAGGGTCTGTCAAATCCCCTCAGGATTTATCTTGAAAAAATGTGACAAGGAAAAATGCCACAGGACTGACTTGCTACAAATTTGCATATGCTTAGATCTCAAAATTTCTGTGTAAAAAAATGTAACAGTTGTTTTATTTATTTATTTATTTTGTCTTTTTGAGACAGGGTCTTGTTGTGCAGTTCAGGCTGACCTTGAGCTCACTTTTGTAGCCCAGGCTGGTCTCGAACTTGCACCAATCCTCCTGCCTCAGCCTCCCAAGTGCTGGGATTACAGGCGTGCGCCACCACGCCCAGCTTGTAACAGTTGTTTTAAATCACATTCTCTAGGGATTTATTAGAATATCAATGATTGATGGAAGATACCGGCGCCATGTTAAATCTAAGGCATTTAATATTCAGAAAGACAGTGATGTTAAGCTTAAGTATCTACATTATAGAGTAATAGTATCACTAAGCTTCTCTTCTAGAGGGTTAAGAACCTAAATTCACAGACCAAAAATTTAAAGAAAAAGAAAGGCTACAAGGATTGCCAGTATCTTGGTCCTTAGGTCAGTGAGAACTCTGGACATAAGAGAACCTGTACTGTAACATCCTATAACTCAGTGGTGTCCTAGGTTTTCTGTTCAAGGAGATTATGGGGCCACAGAGGAAAGGGATTGGTGATGTATAGTGTGCCTAAGGAGAGTCACCTAGAGAGAAAACATTCTCTCAGACTTTCACAGACAGCAAACTGGTCAAGCAATGGCCGTGACTCATCCAGATGACTGACGCTGGACAGCGGCATTTTTATTAACAGGGATAGATAAGTAAATACATTTTAAAACTTAAAATGCAACATTGCTCTCATAATTGAAGACTGTGTAGAAGTGAAGGGACCCTCAAGAAGGAATGGGCAGCCAGTGTGTTGGCGCACGCGTGCAATCCCTGCACTCAGGAGGCTGAGGCAGGAGGATTGCCATGAGTTCAAGGCCAGCCTGGGATACCTAGTGAGTTAAAGATAGCTCGCACTAAAAAGCACTACCCACCTAAACAAACAAAAAAACCTCCTGATGCAACGCAAAGAATGACTAAATCATTATTTAAGATGTAATAATGTGTCTGTCTTCAAAGTTCTCCATTTGTCTATAATAAATTATCCCAAGCATTGTTACTTCTGGCTACATAAAGTCGTCACCCGGAGGTCATATGTTTCACATGGGTTGGCAGAGATGGATTCTGTGTGGGTGCTGGCAGCTTGGGCAGTCAAGAGCCACCTGCAGCCTGTATCTCCTGGGCTTTCCTTGGGTCACTCTGGCGTTGGCTGCTGCGCCTCCCTCTCAGATGCTGGCCGCAGGGCCCTCTGGTTACAGGCAGGAGTCGGGCCCTTCACACCATCCCCAGCGCCTCCCAGACTCATGGCTGGTAACCTAGCCACCTCTGCCAAGGCGTTCCCACACTACATATTCTGAAATTTCAGAGCTGACAGTGTAAACAGCTTTAGACCAGTTCTGTAGCCCTCCACCTATGTGTGCTTAGTCTCTCTGTCTCTGTCTTCCTCTCGTCTCAGGTAAAATGGGTGCTTGGCTGGCCTGCCTGCCGCGCTTCCTTCCTTCACGCTGTTGCGCCATTTCTTTTAAGGAAAATGTTCCACTTTTCCTACACGTCCCAGACTTTCTCATCTCGCTGAGAAAAACCCGTTTCCCTGACGCGCTGTGCTCCCTCCTGATCTTTCTTCACCGTAGTTTCTTCGGCCTCTGAAATTTCATATCACATGTGTAATGCTCATGACCCTTACACACAAACAATTTTAGTCCCAGGTGGAAGACGGCATACCTTCTCTTTTGTCTGGGACTCGAGGGTGCATTCCACCAGAGTTTATGCCCAATGCTTTCCCGCTGTGGGTGCTTAGTCAATATCGGCTGGCAGGATTAACCACTGTCTGGAAGTTGCCATGTCGTTGTGAAGAGTCCTGATACTCAAGGAGAAGTTGTTTGATTTTTCTTTTCCTTCCCTATCACAGGGTTGTCTGTACTTGAGACAAAGGAATATAGATCCTTCCCTCCCTTCCCTCCCTTCTCTCCCTTCCCTTCCCTCCCC